>NDGN011439501.1:0-17240 GCA_002564285.1 Tympanoctomys barrerae
TTTTTTTTTTTGACAGGGTTTCACTATGCAGCTGAAACTGGCCTTCAGCTTGCTTTGTAGCCCAGGCTGTCTTGAACTCTCAGCGACCCTCCTGCCTCAGCCTCCCGAGTGCTGGGATTACACGCTTGTGCCATTGCGGTCCTTGAGTGCTTGCTGTGTGATGGGGCAGAGCTCACCCTGAGCCCACCCTTTCCCTTCCCCTCACTTTTGAGAAATTTGAGTCAGGTGCACAGCCTGCACCTGCGTGGCCCCTGGAAGGTGCAGCTGCTCTGCGCCCAGCTCCTGAGCCCTGGACAGGCTCCGGCTCCACTCTGGGCCACTGTCCTGCTGCCCACTGTCCTGCGGCCCCATGCTTGGTGGTCTTGGTTTCAGTGCTGCTCCTTGCTGGGTTTGTGGAGGAGGAAAGAAGAGAGACAGAGGTGAGTGCGCTGCCTACCAGGCCTGGGATGGTGCTCAGCAAGTGTCGAGCTTCCACGGGGGACGAGGAAGTCATCTTAGAGATGGAGACTGTCCTGGTCTCACAGCACTGCACACGGGTTTCTACAAGGAATTATGTGCTTCAGACAGTTACAGTGGTAAACTGCGCATTGCTTATATTTTACATGATAAAATAATACATACCTCCTCCCCGAAAGAAGGCTACTTGCCTTCACTTTTGTCCACCTCGTAAGCATCTGCTTTTCCTTCAGACCTGAGTGCAGGGCACTTGGCTGGCCTACTTGTGAGGCTCCTCTGGGCCAGGCGCTGGGGGCCAGGTGGGGCCCAGGCAGGGTGGGGTGTAGCAGAGCTGAGGGCCTTCTTGTTGGGGCCGCTGGTCTGAGCAGGGTCGTTCTTGTCCTGAGGGTCCCACATGGAAGCACCAGGGCCTCTAAGGGCTGCTGGCTCGGCCCCCTAGCAGGCCACCCCGAGTGACAGAGGAAGTCACAGGAAGGAAGCAGACACAAAGAGCTTCTCTCCCCTGTGTGCGCTCGCTTCCAGGACTGAAGGCCAGCGTGCCTGGGAGGCTGGGCCGACACTGTGGCCTGTGCTTCAGCAGCTCTGAGCCCACCGTGTCTGAGACCAGGCCGCAGTGGCTTTGTTTCTGAAGCACAGAGCTCCCAACCCCTCTCCAGTGACAGAACTGGGCAGCAGGCTGGTGGTGGCCGTGTTGTGGAGACTGTGGCCAGCAGCAGGTGAAGCTCCCAGGAAAAACGCAGGTAGGAGGCTGCCTTCTCCCACCCGCAGTGTGCAGAGGACAACAGCCACCCTCTGTCAGAACAGTGTGTGGGCCACTGTGTGGCTGAGCCCCAGAGAGGAGGTGGCTGGGCAGGACATGGCTGTGGGGAGCCAGCGTGGAGGGACCCGTGTCCCCCGGCAGCTGCAAAAATGGAAGTGTCACCTGGCAGATGTCCCGTCCCTCCCCAGGAGATACCAACTGCTGCCGTGTGTGTCCAAGATGCACGGGGTGTGGAGCTGTCCGTGGGCTGACAAGGCGTGGTACCTACCTTTCATCTGGGGCCTCCTGTGGGGCAGCACCAGGGTCGCTGCCGTGTCTAAGGGCACTCAGGGAGCGCCGGGCTGTCAGGTGAGCAGGACATCAGGCATTAGCACCACAGCCTTGCGGCCTGCGACAGGCAGTATGAAAGGTGCGAGCTCTAAACTGGCAGTGGTTAAATCAGCTTCCGTGGCCTGGGTGATCCGCAGCGCAGGCAGCCCAGGCCAGGCATGGCCATCACCAGGCCGAAAGAAGCTGCGGTTGAGGCCCACTTTGTAGAGAAGAGAACATACATGGAAAGCGCTGCCCGGTGTCTGGGTCTCGCTGTATGCAGGTGCCGACTGGCGAGGTGGATGGCACTGATGAGTGTCTCCAGGGAAACTCGCCTGTTACATACCTTCCAAGAACCCCAAACTCTAAACAACTCCAGCTGAAGATCCACCACCTGTCCGATCCAGTGCTTCCCCTTCTCATCATCTTCCCCAAAGAGTTAGACACCCTGTCCCAGCAGTCCACACGGGATGCAGCCAGGTGCCCATCAGCAGGGGGGTGGAGACGGGGTGGTGTCTGCACACAGGGGAGCTCAGGGGGCCACAGTGAGGCAGGCGAGAGGCGCGTGTAGGAAGTGGATGTACCTGAGACGTAGCGACACCGCCTCGAGGAGGCGTGGTTTCTCATACATGGGAAACTCGGAGCACAAATGAACTAAAGAGGAAATAAAAAAGGCGTCAGGAAACAAGGAGATGGAGTTTTTGCAGATGGGGCGGGGACCGAGAGATGCAGGGGAAGGAAGGAGCCGTGAAGGGAAGCGACGCACTGCGAAAGCACCCAGCTCCCCGGGGGAGGGTGATGCTCACAGACTGAAATGCGGACAAAGGAAAATGAAAGTGTACATGCAGCTCCGCCACCTGGAGAGGCACCGAGCACCACAGACCCACCTTCCGGTTCCGCCCTGTGCCTTCACCTTCTCAGGCAGAACAGGCACCTTTCTGCAAACCTGCTGCTGCTCCAAAAACCTGCGAGTTGGGGAAGGGCCTCAGAGGAGCACTCGGCCTCCGTCTCACACCAGGAGCCCTGGCTGGTGCTCTGAAGAGTTCTGAAGTCTGCAGCAGCAGTCTACAATAGGAAGAGCCCCTCAGGGGAAATCCCAGACGGAAGACAGAACTTGGACAGCGCTGCGTGTGGACACACGTGCATGCCACGTCGGGCGTGTTGCTGACCTGTGTCGTATGTGAATCAAAGGCTGTGCATCTGCGCTCTCTGCCAGGTGTTTTGTAGTTGGTAGCCTACTTCACGCACACAGGCAAATACTCTAGCGCTGTGCACACAACTTCTCATTTGCAAAACCTGCAGGATTTCCCAGTCCTGTTAGCCCCCAGTTTGCGCCAGGTAAGCAGCCGCCCACCTGTCTATGCTGCCCGGGGTTTGCATCCTGGTGGCTCCTGCCGGGCCTCACGCAGACCTCTGCAGTGGCTCCACACAGCAAGCCTGCCTGTGCTGGCTCTGTGAGGAAGAAGTTCTGACTGTTGGAACCCTGCACCCTGCGCCTGGCCCCAGCGTGAGACCAGGAGCCCGGAATCTCCAGAGCAAGGGAGCGGGTACCTGGGAAGCAGCCACAGACGCACCCAGTGCGAGCTGGGGTGTGTGCACGCTGCAGGCCAGTGAGCCTGAGCTGCCTCTCTGCTGCCCTCCATCCCTCCCTCCCTCCTAAGCTTTGCTAACCCTCCCTTGCGAGGGGGTGGGGCTCCCCTCTCAGGGGCCACGGCCATGAGGGCTTTGTGCTCCGGTTTCTTACAAGTTGGTTCCCATGTGGTGTTCGTTAGTCACAGCTAATTACAAAGCCTTTGGCCTGGGCCATGGCCATTGTCCCCTGGGCTCCGCCTCCTGCCCCTGCCCACCGCACCCCATTGCTGCAGAGCAAACCCATTGTGGGGCCCTGGAGGTTGGCTGAGCACGCATTGAGCGCATTTTCCAGGAGTGCCTGGTGAGCTCCAGGCTGAGGTTTCCTGTTTCCGGTCTAAACTGAAGGCTCATTCCTCATGGATGCTGATGTGCTCCAGCTCTGCCCGAACAGCCCACCGCACAGAAGGGGGAAGCCGGGACCTTCAGGTCTTGGCAAGATCAGGCTTGGCCTGCAGGGCGGAGATGGTGAGAAAAGAAGGGATGCTGTGGGTGGGTCAGCTGCTCCGGCAACTCCTGGCCCTCTGCCTCCCCTGCTGGGCCTCTCTGGGGGGCCAAGCACCCAAGCACCCCGAGGTCCCATAAGTGAGTGCACCCACTCTTGCATGGCTCAGGAGGAAGTTGCTGGGGACTCTGAAGCCCACAGGAGCTGGTGAGTTGAGGCCAGGGTGAGATGAACCCCCGAATCTCATCTCCTTGACGCCCGAGTGTGGGCTAATTCTGAACTGCACATTTAGGCTGTTCCCTCTTGGTTGGTCTTGTGGAAAATCCTCGGCTGGAGGATGCAGGGAGACAGAGAACCCACGGACGCTGTGCTTTCACCAGGGGCCTCTCAGGCGCAGTCCCACGTCACCTGCTGGTTGTGCTCTCCTCGGCTGAGAGCCCGTGGAGCTGGCCCGCGCTGCCCTGCTGCTGCCTTCCGCAGCCTCTGTGAGCACCTTGCAATGCAAGGAGACAGAACTGGAGCTGGGCTCGAGTCACGACTCTGCTGGTCATAGAACAGCGGGCTTGCGAGCATTGCTGATTGCAGGTTTTTATCTAAACACCGAGTGCTCGTCTGTGGACTTGTGTTCAGTCATCTGTGTGAACGCTCTACGGAAAATGTCCAGAACTCCATCAACCAACGCCCCTCCCTGCAGCTCACCTGTGCCCGCCTCCAAGAACGGCATGGCTGAGCCCGAGTAACGCTCATAAAGGACACTGTACGACTTCATCCTTACCTTGGAAGCTTCTGGATTTTGTCACAAGCTTGACATTGACCCAGTGACATCTATAGACAGAGTTGGTCCTAATCTTTATGGAGCTCTTATAAAACAAAGCATTTCCTGGGGAACGCGGCCTAGGCACCTAGGAGGACATCCTGTGGGGCAAACTGGAATGACTGGCAAGATCAAGTCGTGTTTTCTGACTCTGGCAGACTCCGGTGCCCTGGGCCTAGAGCAGCCCCTCGTTGGCACATCAGAGCGCTTGCCGCCCCAATGGCGTGGGCGGGTGGGGGACTCGACGCCGGCTTCATTTGCTTCCCACAGGAGAACTGTAAGCTCAGAAGCTGCTGTCAGAAGTTAGGAGGACAGCTGTTTTTGCTTATTTTGTTCTCTGTCCCTCGCCTGCCAAAGCGCTCGCTGGGTTCTCAGCGGGCTCTGAGGCTGTTGTTCTGTTGTTTTGACTTTGAAAATGAGTCTCGGGAAAGGACCGCAGTAGCATGAGGTGGCCAGGCTCCCAAGCGGGAAGGCTGCACTTTGGACTCTAGTGACAGTGTCTGGGGATCTGGAGACAGGAAGCATTGCAAGATGGGACAGAGGAGAGTGAGTCCCTGGCCCCCCTTAAAGGTGCTCCCTGCTTTCTCCCAAGTCTGCGTGTTGGGCTACCAGCATGGGGCCTAGCAAGCCACCTCTCTCCCCAGGCGTCCTCGGGCTCAGCGGCGTGAGCACAGGCCCTGTGCTCCCAGCTGGGCGACGTCCCTGCTCACACGAGCAGGCACTGCACCGGCTCTGCTGCTTGTGTGACACACATCAGCACCCTGTGAGCAGCCTTACTTGGCACACGCCCGTCTAATGAACACGCTGGTGAGAAGTCAGACGCGGGGCTCGCTGGCGTGCAAGCCGGCCGCATGCCTGTGTGCAGGTTGCCTTGCTCTCCCCAGGCATGCAGGAGAGCGCCTCTTGGCCCTGGGGGCCACCCCCACTCCTCCTGGGCCTGCCCTCTGTCCTCCAAGCTGACAGCAGGTTGAGCCTTCTCACCTTGTCTCTCTCCTCTCCCCTCTCTCACCTTCCCTGGGAGGGGCATGCGTCAGGTCCACCTGAGTGACCCACACACTCCTGTTGGAAGGGCAGTCGAGCACTTAAAGGGCCTCGGTCCCCCCTTTGCTGTGTGAGCGAGTGCAGGCACACGTTCTGGGAGCCATTCGGACCTCGCTGAGAGCCTCATGAGCACACGGCTCATTCTTGCACTATGTACAGTAAGTCTAAGTGGCAGGACTCTCCTCGGGAAAGGAAACAGGACTTCAGCTGCTACGAAGACCAGGGCTTTATTGGCTGGCTCCCGCATCTGACTATGTCACCTGAGCCTTCTCTTCCTCGCCTGGGTGTCCTTGCAGTGGTTTGGTTTTCAACGTAGTAGCTAAGGCATCCGGGTACTTCCAGAAGCCAGATAATTCCTGAGACCCAGGAGCTTCCCTGGGGCGAGGGAATGACGACCTTTCTCTGGGCAGCACCAAGGAAGTCCTGCAGGCTCACTGACCAGCGTGGGCAATGTGTCCATCTCTGTGCTGGTCCCTGGAGGGAGATCAGCACCTGCTCTGGCCCGGCACGATGGACGCAGCCTTACACACAGGTAGTACAGGGGCTCTCATCGGAAGGAGGGGTTAGATCTCGGCCGGCAGAAGCGGTTGCTGAGGTCCACTGGGCCGTGATGCTGCTCAATGGCGGAACTGTGAGGCTGGTAAATCGTTTGGCTCTGAGGATGAGACAGACTTGGCAGAGTCCAGAGAGGCTCACCCAGGGCGGTAGTAAGTGAATCTGGGTAGTGTAGGAGAACCGAGTGGTGGCCGCCATGGTCTGCATCCCAGTGTCCCCACAAAGCCTCACGCATTTGCAGTGGAACTTTGGGGACATGCCCGGGCGATGGGCGCAGTACCTCTGGGTGGGTTCCCCAATGAGTTGAGAGCTAAACGCGCTGAGGGAGGTGGGGTCTGGTTGGAAGAGGCAATCCCTGGGGCCTGAAGGGATTGGCCCCGCCTTCGCTCACGGCTTCTGGGCCCATGCTGTGAGCAGCTGTCCCGTGTGCCAGGCCGCTTTGCTGTCCTGTTATCCCTGGCCCTTCCAGGAAGCTCCCAGAGGACGGCAGAGGGCTGGCGAGTGGCTAGAAAGGAAGTTACCCACTCTCTGGCTCCTGGTCCTAGCTGGGGCACGTAGTACCGTCCTCCTGCCACAGCCCCGCCTCCGCAGAGCGCGTGGGGCTGTGACTGCTGTGCGTCTCCCCGCGGTGCTCCACAGCCGTCTCCCAGCTCTGTGCCCCATCGCCAGGGCTTCTCTGCCGCTGTGTGTGAGCTCCGCTTCGCGAGTGGACCCCGTCACTGCTGCGAGGGCTGTCTTTAGAGTGTAGCCTCGGTGGGTGAGCTCTGGCCGCGAGGGTCGGGGTTGCCTCTTTCGAAGATGAGGAAGCAGGGTGACGAGAAGAGGGAAGTTGGACTTTGCCACAAAGACGATCAGCGTGTCTTTTTAGGGCGTGCGCATACATTGAAATTTTCCTACAGAGCAAGATTCAGTTTCAAAGAGCAGCGGTGGCAGCTAGGTCTTTGGGAACAGGACACTATGAGGAAGCGCTGTAAACTAACGTGATTCAGCCTGTGGTGCTTTTAGAAGAAAAAAATCACCTCCCTAAGTAGCGTATTTGCAAATGGGACTTTGCAGCTATGATCACCAGCACTCATTAGAGAGCGGCGCTGGCCCTTGTAAGTCCCTTCACCCGCGTAGCACACCTCAGGAGCTCACCGGGCAGCATTTGCTCCCGTGAAATTCATGCCAGTGTCAGAGGAGTGGATTCCAGGGTGACCAGGGAGGCCCCACAGATCTTCCCCTGGGGAAGGAAGGCAGGTCCCCTGCTTTCTGTTCACGGTGGCCCTTTCTGCTTTTCAGGGCCTCATGTTTTTTTCAGCAGTCTCAATCCAGAGTATTCAGAAGTTATCGACAGACAAAGATCCTGCCTCCAGCCCTTTGTCCATGGCTTGGGAGACTGTAGGAAACTTCTTTTCCAAGGAGGCTCTTTTGCAATGACAGAGAGGAGGGCGATAAACGTGGGGAGGCTGGAAAAGCTTCAGACCAGTGCTGGGTGTCCGCCAGTGCTGAGATTCGGGGGAAAGCAGAGTGTCGCAGAGATTGTGCTAGAGCTGCGCCGGGAAGGTCCTTCTGGTGGGACAGTTCCTAGGCTGCACGCTCACTTTCACGTGGGGTGGCTCTGAAGTAATCAACGTAAAGCACAGTGCTGCCAGGGCCAACCATCCGGGAGAGGAGAGAAAGACAAGAAGGGAACAGGTAGACCCGGCTGCCAGCCTGACCCCTGTGTGTTGTCTCCCTCAAGGACGCCATGGTTTAATGGATGGGGCTTTAACCTCCCCCGTGGCCAGTCTCTGCTGGACAAGTGGAACCTCGTCCCCGAGGGCATCGACATCCTCATGACACACGGGCCTCCTCTCGGTAAGTGAAGCCCTGGTTGCACTCTGTCCTGGGGAGGGACTTCTCCTTGGGCATGCTGAATAATGTACCAGGGACATAATCATTTTCCTCCAACCACAGAAAAAGAATACAAAAAGAAAAGTCAGTGCCTTTAAAGAAATCCGCTACGATAATTAAACTCAGCGGTTCTGCCAGGCTTACAGGTGTTCGTGAAATTAAATTTTTTGATTTAGTCAAGTCAGGGAAAAAAAAATCAAATGAGTCCAGAATACCACAGTCCTTTGAGGTTGATGATTTATTTTAAGAATTCGATTCCTTTCAGAGTGAGGGGGTGGGTGGGTAAGGAGGACCAGACCTTCCGATCTCAGGGCTTCAAATGGTGGCAGAGTGACAGGCACTGTTGTTCCGAAGAGCTCATCTTCCTCGTCCGCATAATGCTGGGACCTGGGGGATCTTTAAAGTCGAACATCTAAGCTGGTTGTATGAGAACAGAATCTCATTTTGTTTAAGCTACAGTGTTCAGCGGGGTTCTGAGAGGTCTTTAAGGATGCTTCCACCAGAGGTGCTCGGGGCTGCGGCCAGTCCTGATTGCCGGTGCGCTTCCAGCCCCCTCCACCGCTGCGCGACACAGTCACGGGCAGGCCAGTGCCACATTGCATTGTCTCCTAATTATTTCTGAACTTCTTCCTGGTCTGCCTTAACTACAGAACATTTGCAGCCAGCACCCACCCTCTCAAAGTACCTATTGTGCCAGGCCTCTCCTGCCAGGCTAAACTGTGCTCAGAAATGAATGTGTTTCACTCGTGATAGGAGAAATCCTCCTTTCTCAATGAACAGAAGGCACCATGAAACTGCCTTCACTGTGCATTTCTTAGCACGTACTCCTGAAGAGTTTGCTTCAACACTTTCTTTTTGGGAGAGGGTCACTTACGAGACATCGATGATTTTCAGTTTTTCTTGCTCTGAGGTCAGTACCCTTTCTCCTCTACCAGCCTGAAAACCAGCAGCTCCTAATGTTCATGCTGAGCCCCAAGCTGACCTTCCCAGGCATCTTCTCCTCCAGGCCACTTGGTCCCGTATGCTTTTCTCCACAAGGAAGTCCTGTGTGTTTGACCAGCACATGATGGATGCGTGTGCCATCCTTTCACTGGCGGGCTTACAGAGCACAGGCTTGCGTTCCTTTGCCTATCGTAAGGGATATGGATGCCTTTGGCTTGGACACGTGTACACGGTGGGGGCTGATCTAGAATGCAGCTTTGAGTAGGATGATAAAGGGAAGGATATTGCCACGTGGTTCATTTCAGTACCTGAGCAAGAGGCAGCAGTATTCTAAGCAGTAGACACTGAAGAACTCCAGCACCTCAGGATCTCTTATCAGGAAGGCGAGTATCCTTATAGAAGCCATGGAGTGAGCCGAGCTGTGTCACAGAGTGAGGTCTACAGAGTGAGGTCCACAGAGTGACGTCCACAGAGGGAGGTCCACAGAGTGAGGTCCACAGCTAATAGTCTCCAAAAGAACCACCAGCCAAAGTTTCCACAGAAAGTTGAACTTCGGTGCGCATGCAGATGGGCACTGTGACAAGCATCTCTAGTGGGACAGAGGGCAGAGAACTGGCCGAGTGTCGCCTGGAGGAAGCCGCCGTGCTGTGGAGCTTCACCGTAAGGCTCCAGGTGCATGAGTATGAAGTGGGCTTTTGCCCTCCTTCAGGAAAACACATCCATGAGGCAGTCCACACCAATCACTGGGCGTTTGCAGTCCCCTCCTTTATAGGCAGAGTTGAAGACCCTGGCTTAATCTTTGCCGAGGCCTCCCTCCCATCCAACTCTTCCCGGCCTCTCTGGTTGCTCCCAGCCCCCGCTAGCAACCTCTCAGGGCCGCTCAGCACACATGTCTGCCGGGGGCCGAGCAAAGCAAAAGCTGTCCCTTTCGGCCCGGTCAGTTCTCGACAGCAGAGTTCACCTAATGGCAGTGCGGACAGGACCCCAGAGTGGGGACGAGCTGGCCTTCCCCCACCTGCCTGCACCGGTGCTGAGACGTACGGATTTCACCGAAGACTGGATCATCTAGAGCGCTGACTCTGGCTATAATGGATGTCAGGTTTTATGAATTTTCTGCATTAAGCACAATACTAAGTGGCTTTTACTTTAAAAGTAGTCAATTAGCTCCAGCTTACCGGATGCCACTGTGAGGTCATGTGGTTGCCTATGGCTGGAGGGGCGACAGGGAAGCAACTTGGCATGTGGAGTCCTGGGCTATGGGAGCCATCAGGGCTGCTGAGCTGATGTCGCTACAGAGAGCCGTGTTGCTGCAGCCCCGTAAGAGACAGCCACTCCCCAGCCCCTCCTCTGTGCCACCTCTGAAGTACACTGCTGTAAGAGAATGCAAGAAGGGTATAATAAAGAGAGACAGTAAGAGGCTTGGGGGGCGTGAGTTGGGGGCGGGCTGCCAGGAATGCGGTACGTGTCCTTGGGTCTGTGGAGTAGATGTGAAACCTGTGGTTGAATCAATCAGTCTTTACAGGAAAAAAAAAAAATTCATTAACTGGAAGGAAAAAAAAATGAAACCCAAAAGAAAAAAATTCAGGAATCTGAAGAAGACAAAGTGATGAGTGAAAAGTTTCTTAAAAGCCACTGAGCCCCTTAGCGGCAAGGCGAGGCTTCCAGATAATGCGTGAATCCCCGTGACATGCAGCTTCCCGGAAGTCAGCGGGAAACCTCCCCGGGAGGAGGAGGATTAAGAGCCTTGACTGCACTCTGCCCTTAGGTTTTCGAGACTGGGTGCCCAAGGAGCTGCAGAGGGTGGGCTGCGTGGAGCTCCTGAACACCGTGCAAAGGAGGGTCCGGCCCAAGCTGCACGTGTTTGGTGGGATTCATGAAGGTAAGCCTGTGGGCAGGAGCTGGCAGTGCGGGTGGGGGGGCCCGCAATCCCCTTCCTGCCAGGAGAGCATTGCTGATGGGGGGACTCACCCAGTCACCCTCACTCTTGATAGCAATGAAACACTTTCATAAGATGAGACCTTACAAGAAAACTCCGTATCTGTAGCTGATAGCGTGTGGTGCTCTAATCCAAGTGCAGAGCGGAAGGCGGCCTGACCCATCCTCTTGCAGACCCGAGGCTCCCGCCAGGCTACTTCTGGAATCCCTGGCTCTTATGAAATCTGTGTGCTAATTGCTGGTATGGGGCAGCCCTGAGTTACACCAGGACAGATGTTCTCTTTGATGGAGTTAAAAGAAATACTCCGGATATTAGAAGCTATTTGAGGCCTCCACAATCCTTTCCTATCTATAAATATTGTGATCCATATGGAGCACACACAGACCTAGGAAGATAAGATGCTCCCTGAAAAATGCCTCTGGACGCACTGCGATCTGAGATGTGGAGCAGACCGGCAGGCGTGGAGGGTGTTTGCAGCGAGGCATTTCCTTGCCACCTCAGAAAACCACAGTGGACTTCTCAGAAACCCTCAGCACAGGCTCGTGCTGAGGTTAAGCAGAATTAAATCTCCTTATGTGGGAGCTGGTCCACTGGCTGCTCCCTGCCTTTCTAGGTAAATTGAGTCAAGTCACAGGAGGTTTCAGAGCTCTGGGTTTTCTCTGCCTTTTCAAACCAGAAGGGTCTGACTTTTGTGTAGACAGAGCCCTCTTTCAGCAAGCCTGGGGTTTGCCAAGCCTGCCAGGCTCTGCTAGCTGCAACCCCAGTGGGCAGCGCCCGTCTCCCCACTCCTGCTGACCGCTGCTTTCTGGACCAGGCTGTGAATCTGCAGTCGGGCTTAGGTGTGCATAATGAAGCCAAAATGCAGTTTGCTTTTCAGAGCCTACTCATCTGGTGGCTCCCTGGGTAAACGGGGAATGAGGAGCAACTGAAAATCTGCCCACTAAGGCCAGAGGAAAGTCAGCCTGCCTCCGGGGCAGCCAGCAGCAGGGTGACCGGAACACCACGGTCCCTGCCCTGCCTGTGGCTAGGGCTGGGGAAGGAGGGGGCTTCTCTCTCCCTGACATGGGGTGGTAAGATATGGGGGTGGGGAACAGACGTGGGTCCTCCTGTCCAAACCAGATTTCTGGGGGACCGTTATCTTGAAAACAGGTTTGAATTCCTGCAGCCCTTCTTAGCGCTTGCTTTTTACCTTTAAGAAAACTTAAATCATTAATTAGCTTTCAACTGGCCAGACGACTGAGAAATTCCACTGAAGCACCAAAATAATAAACTTGCTTAAAAGGGAGGAGATCGTATTCAAATAAACTTGTCTTGCTTTTATTCACTTAAGACAGCTGAAGAGGGCAGCGAGAGGGCAAATACCAGCCTCTTGATGGAGAGAGATAACAAGACTTTCTGACCCCAGAACTAAACCGTGCACATTTTAAATGCCTCTTTTCATTTCGTAAGAGATTTTTCCATTGACCCTCATTAAGCTCTCTGCAGGCTTACTTGGAGAAATTTTAGCAAGTGGAAAAAAATAAAAAGACCCTTATCAGTGATTTCTATAAGTCGTGTGTATTTTGTTTCTTCGTGGCTTGCGCTTCTGTGGCTTAAGGCCTCATCCCGAAGGAGGCTGCACACTGAGGTTCGAAGGCTGGATGGTAACGCGGCAGCCAGGCTTCCTTCCGGTGGGTCATAGGCCGTCTCGGTCGCCTGTGGGGGATGCTGATGTTCGGTCAGTGTGCAGCAAGGGCAGGCACGTGGGTCCTGCCCCGATGCTCCTGAGCAGCCCAGACAGGTGCCGGGTCTTTGCGTGTGAAGAAAACACACCTCGGCACCACACAGCGCAAGCCTCGCTTCCAGCAGCTGGCTGGAGCCGGCTTCCTGGCAGGGCTGACTCCCCGCCCAGCAGCTCGCCCTGCCTGCTTGCCCTTTGGCACATTCTGTTGTGTTTGTCCCTGAGCAGTCCCTCTTCTAGACCTTAAAACTTAACAGTTGATACAGGGCGCTGAAATGAACCCCCTGAAGACAGAGAGGGGCAATGCTTCCCTCCGCCGGCCAGTCAAAAAGTCCCAGCCTCTCCCCATGCGGACGGTGCCTCAGTGCCAGCAGAGAGCCGCCCTTTGTTGGGCTGGAGAATTCTCCTTGGATTCAGAGAAAAGAGAATGGAGCTGGGCGGCTGCTCCTGAGCTGCGCGCAGCGAGCAGGGAGTGGGTCTGGGAGGGAGGGCGTGGCGCCCGCCTCCCCACCCCTGCCCGCGCCCCACTGCGGTGCATCTGTCGCGGTGAAGGTGACAGTGACGCTGTTTCCCTACAGGGTACGGCATCATGACCGACGGCTACACCACGTACATCAACGCCTCCACGTGTACTGTCAGCTTCCAGCCGACCAACCCGCCCATCATTTTCGACCTTCCCAACGCGCAGGGCTCCTGAGCCTCTGGACGGCGCCATGCGAGTGTGGGGAAGCGCTACAAACTGCCATTTTTCTCCTTACACACTTACACGCTCTTACTCATTTATTTCCAAATCCTGTAAGTCCTTTTTGTAAATTGTTGGACAAACAAACAAAAAGATGCTAGAGGTTGTGCTTCTTTCTCCTTTTTCTTTTTCTTTTCTTTCTTTTTTTTTTAAATGGGGATCCATTTGAAACCAGAGGAGCATTGTAAATTTGTAAGAGGACTTCTGTTTTCTCAAAGGCCATGCCATTGTAAATGGTTAGTGTTCGCCAAAGGACAGCCAAGCTTTCTTTTAAAAAGGTGATAAAATCTTATTTTAATATGCTTTAAGCTGGAAGAAAAAGGAATAAAAAAAGGAACAGGTAGGCAGTGTTTTAAAAACCACACTGATTTGCACAACTGTCAAGAGTATTGTTTGAAGTATTTTATTTTTTGGTGTGTTGTTACTGTTGTTGTTTTCCCGGTAAACTTTCTTTTCTGCAGTTACTGCTGCGGCGTAGAGCAGCCTGCGCCCTGGAGGTGGGCATGGACGTCCTCCCCACGCTTTGGTTCTGGGCAAGACTGTGTCACCCAAGGAGGACAGCCTGCGCCCCAGACGGCAGGGCCAGCGAGCTCGGCAGCGTGGCCACGCGAGGTCTCCTCGTCTGTCGCTTTTAAATTATTTTAGCTTTAAAAATATGGAAACGGAATCTGTCAAGAGCACGTATTTCATGCAGTTTTTAAAAGATGAGCGAACGGACTCCTGTTCAACGTGGGTGTGTAGATATAAGTATTTTTTGTGTATGATGACTAAGTTAGGAGTTTACTCTTGCCAAGCGCAGTACGGGCGATGCCGTGTACGGGTGCATCGAGATCCCGAAGAACTGCTACGTCTCCTCCGAACTCAAGGTCTGAAAGAGCTTGGGTTAAACCTAGGTACAGTGACAAGCGTGTATAGGCATAAATGGATGCAATGGAAGCTAACGGAAATAAGGCTTAGTTGTCCTTTCTATTTAAATACCCCGATTGTCTTCTTACCTCCCTCCCATTTTGCACTGTGTGTTGATGCAATCTTCGCTAGCACAAAATATTGTCACTAATAGTCATTTCTGTTTTCCCATTGTAAATGTTGTTTGGGCTTTATTCTATTTTATGTTACCTTGAAATTTAGGAAAGCAGTTGTTTCTCTAAATTTATTGTGATATTCTATATCTAGCGGCCTTTATATGCAAATAAAATTGCAAGATTTTTAAGTCTGTGCTGTTCAGAAGGCTGCCTGGCTGGGGATGGTAGCTTCGTGCTGGGGGAGGGAGGGGGCTCGCTCCTGTGTAACACTGGCAGTCCCTTTCAGAAGGATCAGTGTGAGTGACTTCTTTAGAAACTTCTAATAAATGTTGTTACCCAGCACCCACAGGCAGCCCGCAGACAGCCCAGGCACTCTGCACCCTCCTGTCACCACCGTCACCGTCTTGCCTCAGACTGCAGAGGGTGCTGGGAAGCTCTTGGACCACTGTAAGGCCTGAGGAGCCAAAGGTGTAGCCAGGGCAATGGTGCCACAGCAAAGCCGCTTATGGCAGCGAGTAGAACCAATCACAGAAGGCGGAATAAGCGCCCCCCCACCCAGGGTCCCAGAGCAGCCTGAGCTTCCTCCTGACGCAGCAGCCACTGATGTTGCTTTCGCTGTTTTCTGGGTTTAGAATTTGTTCAATGATGGCCACCAGTAAGATGCTCTAGCAAGTGGAGTGGGGCACCTGCAGACGTCTTCTTGTTCTCTGATAGAGCCACTGGGGGTGCCCTATGGTCCTGAATCTGCACTGTGGCCCCATTGGGTCCCATTCTGATGCATCACCTTGCCTTTTGCCCTGCTGGGGATGCTCGGGTGCAATTCCTGAGGGTGATGCTTGATTTTAGTACCAGCGAAGAGCGTGTTAGAGGCACAGTCCACCTCACACTCCTGGAGCAGCATCCTGGCCCCTGGGGGATTATTAGCGTTTCATGAGACTCTCCAGTACTCCCAGGCTGAGGTGGGCACTTGCTGAGCTTCTCAGGCAGATGTTTGGCTCTATGGCTAGATGGGGCCATGACTGCGGTAGCACACGTGGCCTGAAGAGGCCCAGGGAGAAGCTGGCCACTCTCCTCGGAGCTCAGCCTCAGGGGTGAGGGAGGTACTGCAAGCCCTGTGTAGGAGGCAGGGTTTCTCTTGTCTGAAGGCAGCGGCCCTGGGCTGGTCCTCAGGAGTCGCACAGGCTTCTCGTGAAGCAAGCCTTCCAGAACTAGGTGTTTGACCACAAAGTATGCATGTGCACAGTCCTCACAAGCTCCTCTGAGCACAAACCAATTAAGCAAAGTACTTTCGACAACTGCTTTCCACTGTGTCCGGCAGGCAGCAGCCCAGTCCTCAGAGTCTGGGACGTAGACCAGCTCACAGGAGCCTGCAGCCAGCCTACTGCCTTTCTGTGCACGTGAACGGCCTCCAGGGGGCCCGTAAAGGCCACCTAAAAGCCCAGGGGCCATCCAACAGGGGCGTTCCGAGAGCTCTTAGACGCTGGACACTTTCTTTCCTTCTGTCCCAGGCACTGTGCCAAGCAGGCTACATCATTGTGGTTTCCAATGGTCATAAAGTCTGGGCGCACGGGCCTCACTATATATAGGGAAGTTAGCCCCCAACTCAAGCTGAATAACTCCCTCAGGAAGATGTGAGGCTGCAAGCCAGGTCTAGCCAGTTCCATAGATCCTGCCCTTTTCCTCACCAAGCTTTCATTCTGGAAAAGTTAACGGCTTCTGAGTGCTGACAGAAAATAAGTGTGGCCTGGGATATGGCCTGTCCTTCAAGTGGAAGCCTGTCACAGCATCCTGTCACATGGGTTTGTGACAACATCCCATGGGACCACTTCCCTCAGCACTGTGTGGAGAGCCGAGGCCTGGAGGACCTCCCACATCCAGGCTCCACCTCAGAAACATGCTGCGCCTGCGAGTTAATCTTCTGCATGGAACAAAGATGAAGCAGAGGCTGGGATCTGTGGACTTGTGGTGCAGAGGAAGCTGTGTACCTGGAGTCCACGTGTGGAGATCACCGCCCAGCGTCTGGCAAGTGGTCCCCATAGGTTTGCTTGCTGAGGTTGCCTCTGCTGTCCTGAGAGTCCCTCGTAGGGACTATCTTTCCAATTCCTCCTCTGGAGGGCACCAAGTGGATTGCGCGTGGGCACCCTCAGGTCATGGCGCACCTTGCTTCATAGGAAATGAAGAACCCAGGGGCAATAGGAGGGGCAGACGCAGGAGCCTGCCTTCCAGGTCTGAGCATCGTACATTGCAAAATCCCTCTCATGTCCCGATAGGAAGGCAACCTACTCAGCTTGCTTAAAATGATCCCCCAGAGTCTGATGTGTCTCCAGGCATCTCCCTGGCCCCGGACGTCCCCGTTGCAGTCCACTAAGTCCTTTAGCTCAGTCAATGCATTTTCCACGATATTCTCTCGTAATCTCCTTTTGTCTATAGTGGATCCTGCAGCACTGCTGGAGCTCCTACAAGAGCTAAGTCACTGTTACTCTGCTGGGCACCGGGGCGTAAGCCTGCCTTCGCGTCCATCCCCCACATACATAAACACTAGGACCCAGGACTCAGGAGGGAGAAACAGAAGCAGAGGACTTGGGGGTTCTGGATTGCAAAGAAAGCTCTGGCAGTGCCCCAAATGATGCCCATCTTGCCAGTGAGGACGGAGAAGCTCGGCAGGGGTGTGCAGCACCCAGATGCTATTGTATCTCCAGTGCCTTTTTAAATTAATTTTATTGAGAAATAAATAGCAATGAGACAGTTTCAAAGCTGATTAGTAGGATAGTTTCAATAATTAATACATTGCATATGGTTGTCTTCATAGTAGTTATTCTTAGTACAAGATGCAGACATGATATCTTATCCGATCACTATTAGTACAAATATTTCTTCTCATTGAATTAAGAGAAAGTAGCTGTATATCTAGCCTAACTACTTTGTATATATAGATACAAAATGGTCCTTCATTTGTATGCCCCTTTTTTGTTTAGTTTTGTCAGAGATGGGTAT
>NDGN011439506.1:3037-14457 GCA_002564285.1 Tympanoctomys barrerae
AGATATAGATATAGATATAGATATATGGGATGTTAGAAGATGCAGATTACTATGGTTAGAGCTAGAATGTCTATCAATGCCTCTTGTGTTCAAATGTGGGGCTTGGGAAGGTGATTGGATCATGGAGTGCTGAGGCCCCCAGGGTTTCCAACCACTAATGAGTTCAGTAGCTGAATGTGTTGATAGGATGCACGTTGGCTGGAGTTGGGGTTGGGGACATGGCTTGCAGGGTATATTATTGTTTCTATCTCTGCCTTCACCCTTCCACTCCCAGGCTGCTCTGATGGGAAGAGTCTTCCTCTACCATACAATTTTTGCTTTGGAGCCAGAAGACAGTGGACTAAAGCTATGATCTAAGAGAAACTTCTCTTTCTTTAAGTTTCTATTAGGTATTTTGTGTAGTGACAGTAAAAAGACTAGGGAAGACTTTTGTAGTAAGAGCTATAGGGTCCCAGAGGGTTCCACCCAGACTTCAGCACAAGCCTAGGGGACCAGGACGTGTGCTCGTGAAGGCTAGTGTGAGGCTGTGAGCATGAAGCCAGCAGTTCCATGGAGGCAGCAAGATGCCGGAGATGCCAGGCACAGGGAATATCTGCTGCAGGAAGCCACAGGTGGTGAGCAGAGAAACCTCAAGTGAGAGGCATGAGTCCTGCAGCTGGGAGCCAGGGCATCCAAGCTCTTGAGAACTCACATCTCCCCACAGCTTGCTCTGGATGTGGAGCTGTAGGATTCAATGTTTCCTCCACTGGGTTTTGGTATGGCTTTTGTCCCATTCCTTTCTATCCCTGATTTCTTCCTTTTCAAACAAAAGATTGTATCCTATGCTAATCACTGTATATTAGAAGTATTTAACTTTCTTTTTATTTTTACTGGGACAGAGGATACTCTGCACTTGCTTTTCACTAATGACAGAATTGTTAAGACTTTGGCTACATGTACAGAGGGGCTGGATGCATTTCACATAGTGAGACAGATTGTCATGAGTCTTTTGATGACCAGGACAGAATGTTATTGCTTAGACTTAGAATGCCTCTTGTGTGCCCAGACGCTGAGCTTCCTGGAAGGTGATTGGATTCACCAATGTGTACACTCATAATGAATATGAATATGCTTTTGAGAGGTGGGCCTGGCTGGAAGGGGTCATGAAGGCTGTGGCCTGGAAGGATGTAGGCTTGCCCAGCGCCTGCCCTCTTCCTCCTTTCTTAGCCACCGCGTTGTGAGCAGCCTTTCTTCATTATACCTCGTGCACAGCCATATCTGCTTCAGGCATGGCTATTCACAGCCTGTAACCCTGTACCAAGGTCCAATCTGCTCTTCTTGAAGATGTAGATATTAGGTATTTTTCCCCAGGGACTCAAAAATCACTGAGAACCACATGTAAAATATGTAAAGAGACACACAGTATAGACCACACCATTTAGTAAAAGATGATGTAATGTGTAAAGAAGGCACAAATTCTCATTTCTTGAATATAGTCTTACATGGGGAACTAAGCAGTTCAGCAAAAAACAAAAACAAAAACAAAAAAACACTATTAAATGAGAGCATAAAATTAGGCCAATATAAATATCAATAATTTTGCTCATGTAAGAGGATTAAAACATAATTTTAACAATATATTATTCCCAATAGTCACATACAGAATAAGCAGATTTCACCAACAACAGCAGTCATTAAATGGCTAAAAGAAAAGTTCCTTTTTCAAAAATATAAATAAGTCATTTCAGAAGTGTACTGCTGAAGACAATGATGATATTATCAGTGTGATACAATAACACAGGTGGCTTACAATTTATGACACTAGAAATTCTTCAGAAAATATATTTATGTATGTAAAGATCTTGACAATTTTTTCTGGAGACATAGTAGTATTTAGAACTTAACATGACCAAAATATAATGCTGAATTCTTCTCAGAAGGTAAGACAGTGTTCTGCTAGTTACAATGAAGGTATACACTGTTTGAGAAACAGTGACATAAAAATTCTGTCACTTTTTAGTTTTTATTAAGGATGAAAATCATTGGTATTAAAGAGAAGAAAAATGGAACTTGTTCATTGCATGAGTATTTTAGTTATATTTCACTGCCAGGATAACGTATCTGACACTCACAAAGAAGAAAGGCGTATTTAGCTCAGACTTTGTAGAGGTTTCAGGCCATGCCTGGCAGGCTTCAGGGCAGGGATTGCAGAGGAGGAGCAGCTCGTGGCAGGCCAACACAAGCAAAAAAAAGCAAGGAGCAATCACAGTTCTTTCTAAGCATCATGTCTTACCAGGCTAGTTACAGTGCGCTACAATCCCAGCCTTCATCCTAGTACCCTTGAACCTTTTTCTCCATCATGAGTCAATCCCACGGTCAAAGGCTATGAGATAGCTCTGGGCACTAAGTGCCTTCTTAGGCAAGCACAGCGACCAGGGATTGATCCCCGGCATCACATGCCACACTGGCTCACCCCCAGGTTTCCTGAGCCACCAAGAGTGGATGTGGTGGCACAAACCGGTAATCCCAACCCCGGGGAGGCTGAAAACAGGAGGATCACTATGAGTCTGAGCTGCACAGTGAGATCCTGTACTAAATACATTAAAAAAAATCCCATTGTCACATACACTAGCTCCAGTCCTCTCTGAAAAAGCATCATTTATGACCATATGAGGTTCTGAATCAACTTCTAGACACAAAACATAACAATGGGCTCTGTAAGGCAAATTATCAAATTGATTAGAAAAAATAAATTAAAGTATAGAGCTTTAAACATAAAATGTAAATACAAGTAATACAGTATTTTATATTTAACGTATTTGCATATATATGAACATGTAATTATTTTATATGCTATGTATTTATAACTCTATACCCCAAAGCTAAATACATGATGAATTTATTCCTTCATTATTGAACATAATTATTAGTATTATCTTGCATTGTACTATATATTTATGTTTATTTATATAAAATAAGAAGTTTAATTTCACAAATATTTGTTATATGTGCATTAGGACTTTTGAGACTTTTTGATGATATATGGTTAGGCAATAATAATAATAAAAATAATAAATTAGATATTTCTCTGGCATGATTTCATGGACTCTAAAGCTAAAGTTTGAGTCATAGAATTAAAAAAAATGATTTTTGCATAATATATCTGATGCCAGGGACATAAATAGAAACCTAAATGAAAAACAATGCGCTGGAGAGGAGAATATTTTAATAAATATATTGATGATATTATGCAAAGTTAAGTTTCAACCTAGGGGAGAATAAGATCTCAGCATGACACATGGGCATGAACCATGACATGGCTGCCCTGTTAGAGGAATTCAGGGGCAGCAGTAGGCGATGACGGAATATGGAAATAAGTGCTGAGATCAAAGATTGCTCAGTGCACTTATAGAAAATGATTAGGAGTTTAAATTGCATTCTAAGTTAAGTTAGAATTTTATTCATGTACTGTAGAATTTCTTTGAAGAACTTTAAGCAGAAAAGATTAAAGATGCAATTATCTATTTAAAAATTTGCTCTCTCTATCATGAGGAGGAAGAATTACAGCTGGGAAAGAACAGGGAAGGGCATGGTAGGAGGTTATGCCAGTGGTGTGAGAGGTTACTTACTGTGGCTTGGAACAAGGTTGGAACTATGTACATGGACTCTGGATGGAATATAATGACCTGGACATAGCAGATTTGTAGCCCCAAACTAAGACTAGACCGTTAGCAATTTCCACAGATTCTTCCTTTGTAAAATGAAGATAATGGATACCACAGGAATTTTCTATATGAAATCCATCAGTCAATAAAGAAAGCACTCATTTTTTGTTAAAAGGAAAGAATATTTCCTTCTGTGCGTTTGTTTTTCTGGGACAGGAATGTCAGTCAAGTTCCTAGTAGAAGAGAGACAGCGTGCACAAATTAATGTAATTAAGGGAAGATTTGATTGAAGCATCCTTTTTAAAGTGGGAAGGACAGGAACAACCTTAAAGGAACAGTGAAACATGTTGCCAAACTCAGGGCAAACATACAAGGGGGTAAATAGCTACTAACTCCCAAAGATGCATGTAGCTGGTGTGCAAAGGGAAGGTCGGAAACAACTGTGGTGACCAGCTAGAGCAGCCAGTTTGCAAATCAGGAAGTGGTGGACAGAGTCTGTTTTCACATTGCCTCTTCTCACACTCTGCTTCCAGAGCTGAGCTCAGCCTAGAGCTGGGAAGCTCCATGCCCTGACATTCTGCTTCCACTGGACAGAGGTGGGAAGAGAGGGCAGTGAGGTAGACGCTAGTGACAAAGACCCCAGAGGTTTTGCCACTGACTGCTTTCCCACCTGAATTATTGGCCTTTTCCTTTGATCAATGTCTTTGCAAACTGTGCTTCTACTGGTCCTCTCATTTCAGCTTTCCCACTAAAATATACATCTGGAAAATAATACCATCAAATAAAGTAAGATAAATAAGGAGTATACTGAGAGCAAAACCTCTTAAACATTTAACATTTATTATTTATTGAAGGAAATTTTCTTGCTTTTAATTTTCAGATGGATCTTAAAAGAAAAAGGATGCTTCATAAAGGCTACTTTTATCTCTATAAAATAATTTAAAAGTTATCTGGTATAATAGCCCCATTCCTAGTACATTTATGTTATACTATTTTATCATTAAATATTTAGGTTGAAATATCCTTCCCCAAATTCTCCAATACCTTCTGTTTGCTAAGTTGGAAATAATGCATTTCTCAGTTTTTTCTGAATGAACTGCAGCTCATTAACACTCTGACTTCAGCCAGTCTTGTGTTTTCTTTGCAGTAGTCTTAGAATAATCCTAGAGAGTTATTGTCTACATGGGAAAGATGGTCCTTGACCCCCTGCTTGTTTTGAGTTAGGTTTATATAGTCCTACAGTATTGCCTTTAGATTTGATCAAATCTTGGTTTTGATAACAGCTTACAACCTGCTAACATTTGACCTGAGTTCAGTTTCAGTATCTGTAAAAACTGGAATAACAACTAATTTGGAGCTTTGCTGAGCATTAAGTGAGGTTATGCACAAAATGAAAGCTCTAGAGTAAGAAACGCTTAGCTAAAATCCTAAAGCAAACATTTAGTTATTCCAGTGATTCTTGATGTGCTTGACTATACATCAGAAAAACAAAACAA
The DNA here is from genome assembly GCA_002564285.1 of Tympanoctomys barrerae. Lineage (NCBI taxonomy): Eukaryota > Metazoa > Chordata > Mammalia > Rodentia > Octodontidae > Tympanoctomys > Tympanoctomys barrerae. The sequence continues at coordinate 8,178 of NDGN011439506.1, forward strand.
AACAAACAAAAACTAACAGGCTGTATTATGCTTTGTGTTTAGCTGTCCTCCCAAAGTGTCATGCAGTCACGGGGGTGGCTTCAAGAGTTTGTGACTAATTTATGCTCTAGTGCTGGCATTATGAGTGTGAGTGCTACACTCACCTTGGGGCAGATAATCTGCATACAAACATAAGGAAGGGAAAGAAGCTAGCTAGTAGCTGAAGCTTCTGCTCCTCCCTTTACTCTGATGTTTTCCTCTGCCATGAAAGGTTGCCTTCTGCCATGTGCTGCTCTTCCTTGGAGCCAGCTAAGTATGGACTGAAACTTCCAGTATCTGTGAGCTAAATAAACCTTTCCTTCCTAAATTTTTGGTACCAGGTATTTGTCCCAGCAACGAGACAAAAGTAACTGAGAGAGTTTGTTAAATACAGATTCCTCAATCTTACTCTGTGTTTATGACTCAGTTGGTTTACATGGTACCCAAGAATTTTCTTGTATGTGGTGCCACCTGTTTTTCTCTGGGGATTGTACTTTGAGAAACAGTATCTACGCTGCCTATAAGAAGGAATTAAACTTCTTTAGAAAGGGAGAGTGATTTGGACATTAAGACCCTGTTATTAGCCACAAAATTATGCAAATTTAGCAGTTAACTATTATGCAGTAATACTATATAAGTCAAAAGTTTTAAAAATACACATGTTTTATTGTTCTCCAATATGTGAACTATCAGGTATAGTCTGGCTTAGTTGTGGTGTGAGCAAATGAGCTGGATTAAATTTTCACATGTAGTCTATTGACTTGCTCCATTCTGAGGTGCCACGCTGTGGGGACAGCACATACAGGAGACATATCCTTCACATGGTACCTACAGGAACACATGAGAACCATGAACCACATAAGTATATCTGCCATAATTGCATTGGTCAAACAAGTCAGCGACCATGTGCAACATCAGTGACTTCATGAATATTAGCTGCTGTCTGATCTACTTTCTTGCCACTGGGATAATTTACCCAACCTTTGTAAGTTAAAGGCAAGGTGTTTTAGCTCACACTTCAAACAGGGTTCAGTCCATAGCATGCTGGTTCCAAAGCAGGGTGGTATGGCACATGGGCGTGGCCAAGAAGTAACAGCTCATGTCACAACAAGTGAGAGAAAGAGAGATGTCTTTATTCCATCTCAACCACAAGCCTGTTCCTTGATGTCACACACACCCAGTGAGCATCTTCCCTCTTCAGCAAATGCATCATCCACCCCCAGGCCTATGCCAAACCAACAATAACCCAGTATCATACATTCATTCTCCAATCATGCCCACAATACACATGAGTGCATGGAAGGAACCTCTCGATATCAGCCAGAGTACTTAGCAGGGTGGATAACCCCTAAGAAGGTTTTGCACACAATTAGAAGTAAAAACATTAATTCAATCACCCAAGGGAAATGAGAATCTTCCAGACACATTTACCCCACAGGGATACATGTTTTCATATATGAGTATCATTTCTCTTTAGGAATGTAAAACTCAAGTTTGTATCTTCTTCTCAGAAGAAACAACTTGGTACAGAGTATGAAACTAATATGCAAATTTTCATTACATAGAAAGATTATCTTTGTTTGGAAAGAAACATTTTACCCAAATCTCCTAAGTCCTTGGTACTGATGAGATGTGGTGGTTGTGATTATCGATGCTGCTACTGGTGCTGGCCATGCTGGTGATGGCGATAAATGTAGAAGAATTAACATATTAAAATGTAGAGTCACTTTTTGATATGTTCCTGCACTACACGTAAGCAGTGTGAATGCATCCAAGAAATTTTCCTTGGAATATCTTTTAGATATTCTATAGTAGAATACTAGCGAAGGAGTCATGTTGATTCTTTAATACATGGTTCAAATTAATATAGACACATTCATTAATCCTACTCCATATAATGTAGTTGTAGAATAATTGTAAAGATTTTCTTCCTTTTAAGGACTCATTTGAAATACCTGCCTAGCCTTGTGACTTGACCTTTAAGATATGTTCTGCGTCTACTTATTGTCACAGTCCTACCATAACTTGGCTCAAGTCCTTATTTTCTCTCAGCCTGGACAATGAAATGAGCTCTGTACTGAATCACTGTTTCCACTACTGATGTCTTCTAGGGTTCTTAGCACTGTAACCAGAGGAAACTTGATCAAAATAAAGCTCAAGCCACTCAAGTTACTCAGAATACAAAATGAATGTTTTATCCTTGGTTTCAAATGAAACTCAGGAGCCTGTTACCTCCCTGTCCTGACCTCTGCACTCTGCCCTTCTTCAGTTGTAGCAGCCTCCTGGCCTTTGCGGTGACCCCCTGTGATGCTAAGGGCATTCCTAGTGAGGAGTCTTACCTTGTGCTGTTTATGTTTTTTTCTTGTTTCCTTCCTTTATTAGCAGCAACTGTTGTTCAGACATTATATGTAAGGAAGATACATGTTTTTCCACTGTTACATAAAAAAGCAACACATTCTTCCATGTTGTTCTGATCCTTCTTCCATAACATTGTCTTCAAAGGCATTTATCAGCTTCCACTATACACTATGACTTGCTTCATTATTTTGATTATTCAAGCTATAATTTACCTTAATCACCTTAAGCATGAAATTTTCTTGTGTCTTGTTAAAATATTTATCAGTATTCAGAAGTTACTGAAGCAGGGCAGGTGCTTAACTAATGACTGTTGGTTAAATAAATGTCTATCTACATATCTACATATCTATGTATCTATTTATCTAAGGTATATCAATATAGGGATATTATCAACAAAGAAATAAATTACAACTAAAGTCATCTTGTCATTCAAAGATAAATTATACATATATATGGTACAGAAAAATTCTTATTATAAATTTGAATGTTGAAACTTAAAATATTTCTTAAAGTACAATAATAGTAGAGCAAAATATAATCCATGGTATTTGTAGTCAGTGATGCTGGTAATCTTTGTGTTTTACTATTCATTCAATGACAACCTATAGCTCATAACTGATAGTATTGATATTAAGTCACAGACAGAGTAAAAGAAAGAGGAAACTTCAAGAATAGCATATAACTAGTTGATATTAGAAAACAATATACAATCACTGCTGTTTAGTGAAGAAAAAGTCTTTATCAAGCCGTACCAGAATAATTCCAGTGAAGGCACTTGTACAACAAATAGCAACAAATCAATAGTGACTCAATTGAAAACATAAAACAATAGTACATCTAGAATTAAATATAAGAAAAAAACATAACTTTTATTAGCCAACAAATTCTTCAATGAGAAACCAATTTGATCAATAAAATATAATCAGTGTTAAATGGGACTGTACCAAAGATAAGAACTTTCAGTCTTTTCATATTTATGGTGCATAATGAGTACATTCATTGTGGAGAGTTGATGTACACTTGGTATTCTAATCTTTTCATCCTCCTTTCTTCCTTCCATCCTTAGGTCTTCCTCAACAAGCTATTCTTTCCCAAATATTTATGATAGCAAATTTTTATGCAAATATCTGCATATGATTATTCATAGTTATTTTATGTGCAATAGCCAAAAAGAGAAAATAATACAGTTGTATATAATTCAGTTGAAATAAATGCAGAAGCAAATTGTCTAATGTTTATAGAAAAGAAAACATTTAAAAGAAAAGGAAAAAAAGATAAAGGAATTAATTTTTTGTGGACATATCAGTGTATATGAATGAATCTTAAAATAAAAATTTGACTGTAAGCATATCTGTCCACTAAAAAGTACATACTGCATCCAAACTATATCTAGGAAAATATAAACAATGAGCATGATCGGTATTAGTTCTTAACTTGTTTCATGCTTAATCCAGTATTATTACAATATTAGTAACTTTAATTATTATTTCTGTACTTCTACCCCATACATGATAGTAACAATACACTTGATTTTCTCCTTATAAAACACTTAATTTCAGGAAATCTTATTTTCTAAATAAGGGGAAATGGCAAAGAAAAGACTTCTATTTGATATTATTTTTGCTACTTACCCACACCAATTGAACATTACCTGAAGAGCAAGATGCATTATAAGATTGCCAGTGGATGTGTAAAGTTGCATAGAGCACAAAACTTATATGTATTATTTTCCCATGTAATTATATATCCAAAAAAGTTAATTTTATACATTAGGTACAGTAAGAGTATAACTGATAAAACACTAGAACAATGGTTGACATTATAAGTAATAAAAGTTATCCAAATACAATCTCATGTTTCAGTTCCAGTGGGGAAAGTGGGATATACAGTATGAATACTGGAGAATAAAGAATGAAGTCCTTGGAGCAGACAGAGCAGGCTGGTGTCAGTTTCACAGCACTATTCACAATTATGTACAGTTTAAAATATTAATTTTTCATCTCTAAAATTATCTTTTCCAGATTTTTGAATTGCAGTTAACCAGTTAATTAAAACCATAGAAAGTAAAACCTTTGATAAGGAAGAAATGTCTGCAATAACTTTTTAATGGTTTCAATATGAAAAAGGCTCTGTTTCTCAATGAATGTATACTTTGCAATTTCTTGGGCTACGGGGATAGCTCAGCATTCTAATCCCTGCCTGTCAAACACAAGGACCTGGGTTAGATCCCCAGAACTGCATACCATGCTGGTCATGAAACTAGGTGTGGTGGTGCACGTCTGTAATACCAGCTTTGGAGAGGTCGAAACAGGAGGATCACTACAAGTCTAAGCAGTGTAGTAAGACTTTGTATCCAATAAGTAAATTTTAAAAAATGCAATTTTTTTTAGCTGTTAGGTTTTAAAGATTATTAAAACACCACGAGCTAGTAGCCAAAGATATTCAAAAGCAAAAGTAATACTGTCTTTAATAAATTTGCTATAAAAAGTTTTCATAGATAACTATAAAGCTTCTGCTCATTTTCCTTACAATAATTTAGAAAACATTATTAGCAAATAAATACATTTTGAAACAGATACAAATATATTAATTTCATGTAATATAAAAAAAAGCACTCAAGTTAAAAAGTATATCTTGCTGAGATGGATCTGTATGATGTCATTAAGATAGAAATGCACCCATAACACAATAAACCAAAAGATTGAATGATACAATTGCTTTCTCACACGCTAACATTTCCTAACTTAATTTTGCTTACATCAGATTCCCAGCTGTCCGTTAGTTACTACCAGTTCAGTTTTATTAGTTTCAATTTTTACTCTTTAACTGTTGTAAAAGAGTAATTACTTGTTGGTTATTTGAATCTATGCCACCGCTTAACTAAGGTCTGGACACTTATTTACTCTGAAGACATTCAGAATTATACGGGTAGGAAGAGCCTTAGAGCTATAATGCTGACATGAAGTGCATGTAATTTTATTCTAGTTCTTTGAACAGTGCTAATCCATGTATGATATATTTGATAAATGTCAATTAACAAAAATGTTCAATTAACTAAAAGACCCAAATTTTCTGATTATTTTTGGGTAAATGGGTGCCCATTAAAATTCCTTTTAAAAGTAATTGCTATAAACATATATTGCATTATTTACACATACGTACCTACTGGAAACGAAAGAGCCCTGACCTGGAAATTTTCTGTCACTTGATTAATGTAGTTTTCCTTGGTATTTAACTCTTGAAAATTAAAATGCACATTGCAAGAAAATACAGGATTTATAACATAGACTTTTTATTATTTTGAATACATTTACTAATGTTTTAGTTATTTGAAATACGCGTTATCTTAAAATTTATATGTACATATAGTTCAAGTCATTCAAACTGTCTTTAAAGGTGGAGAGAGGAGGAGTTTCCTTTATGCGCCACTTGATTTCCATCAGCCGAATCTAGGAATTCCCCTTTGTTTGCACAACAGTCTTCAGTACACAGACTTTGGCTTAGCTCATCCTTCCCAGGTGAAGCCCTAGTCAGCCACTGCTGCAGAATCAATTGGTCACAGCTCCGACCTAACATAGGAGCTGAAACCCAGCTCCTCAGGGAATTTCCCAAAGTCCGATAGTTCCGCGTACTCCCTTTGCTCTTGTGGCCTCCACTGAGCCATCTCCCCAGACCCTGTCATTTAAATATTGTAAGTGCGTGAATTCAGAAAAATATTCCAATATAGTCCAGTAGTCCATAATAGTAGTGGGTTTCCTGTAAGACTGGCAATGTGAGAAACTGACTTGAGCCTTTTGCAGCTCAGCATATTAATATGGCTTTATTTTCTATACTTCGTTTCTATACTTTTCTCCTGGATGGTTAAGACCAAGATAAAGCAAGACCTATATAACAAGAAATATAA
>NDGN011439509.1:0-11633 GCA_002564285.1 Tympanoctomys barrerae
TATAACACCACATTTCCAAGAAAAATGAACCTTTTGCACAAGAAATTTGAATAAAATTATACCAAGACATACAAAAAAATAAATAAATAAATAAATAAAAGAGATAAGTGTTTTCTCATTTTCTGCCTAAAATACTCAATGGCTCCATGTGTTCATGAAAATGCATACAAACTCCCTTACATAACCTCTGAGGTGCTACCTGTGTTCAGGTTCAGGGTAGGCTCAGGGCCTGGCCCACACTAAAGTTCTCAGGTTGTATCTTATAGTCCCTTGGAAAGGATCCTGAGCCTCCAAATACCTGTCATTCTTCTCTGCATTATACTCAATACATTTAAAATAGAATTTCTTGCTAGTATTATCAGTAGTTATGTGATGTCTGAAGAGGTGGTGGTAATTCTTAGTTAATTAAACAGCAGTAAATACTTGACATACAAGGTGGAAACAAATACAGTGTACATAAACTCTACTTGGATATGAGTACTGCATGTGGCCAACACTATTTTCAAGGTCAACAGATGAAGTTGAGTTAAAGCATAAAGGTTTTGTTTTCTGATAGTTTTAGAACAATTTTCAGAGAAAGAGAGAAAATGATGTTAGTGATATTGCTTCTTCTATATTTGAAGAACTAATGACAAATCTTTCTTTTATCATACTCAGGAAGAAGTGACATTTTTCTATTAAGTATTTAAAGAAGGCCTATAACTTCAGAGAAGGTCTAAAAGAACTCTTTGCAGTAAGAACATCTACAGAGAAAGAAAAAAATACACTAAAATGTAGCATTTTTGTACTTTACTACATGAATTTATATGAGACCATGAATATCATTTAATATGCCATATAGTATCATGCATTTTAATACATTTAGAGAACACATTCTGAAACTCTATGTTAGTGAAGTATGACACTTTTCTGAAGATAAAACCAGTTCATTTATATCCAGGCCTGACTATGTTTTCTTTAGCAGAAATGTAAATGGCTCTAGGTACTCACTGAAAGAGTTTTATACATCATCTTGCTCATGATGAAAAATATGTTCGTCTCCAGCTCTGACATGATTTTATTGCTAAGCTCTTTATAAATAGGTTTACGCTACTGTATGTTTATGTTCCTATGCCCCTTAATTTATATGGGAAATACAGTCACACAGAAGCTCAGACTTCTGAAGATAATTACCTCTTCTTCTCAGGACCAACTTCTTGAAAGGAGTTGGAATTGTATGTGGTAAAAACTGATGAGATAGCAGTAAAGGGTTTGCAGGGCTGCTGAGAAGATGAGCTCCCGTTCTCTGCACGTAGAACACATTCAAGAGATAGGAGAGGACTTGGTCAGCACAGCTCATGAAAGGTTGATTTAGCATTAAGGGATTTAAATTATCCTGGCAAAACTTGAGCTAAAATACAACACTGCTGGAGATAAGCATAAAAGAAGAAGAGCTAGATTTTCTTTACTTTTTTTTTCCCCCTCCCAGATTTGTCTCACTTAACCATGACATTTTGGGGGATGAATGGTTTGAAACATAAATCACTACATATTAAGGATAGCATTTTTTCCACATAATTCAACTTTGCTTAGTAAAAAATGTCTTAGTCCATTCAGCTGATATAGCATAATGCTTTGGTCTGGGTAAGTCACCAACAGTGTAATTTATTACTCACATTTCTGAATGCTAGAAAGTCCAAGCAACAAGGAAGTAGCACTTTCAATGTCTAGAAAGGTTTTCTGTTTCATAGATGGCACCTTACCTTTGTCTCATATCAGAGAAGGGACAAGACATCTTCTTGCAGACCTCTGTTATAAAGGCACTAATCTTATCCATGAGTGCAGACTGGGCCATAGCGCATGAATTTTTGGGTGATGCCAGCATTCACACCATTAGAGAGGCTGAGACAGGAGGATCACTATGAGTCCAAGCTGTGCAGCAAGACCCTTTACCAAATAAATAAATAAATAAATAAGACTGCTTGGGCTAGATTGACTTTGCTATTTTTTTTATTGTACAGAGTCAAGTAAATTCTAGACACAAATAAAATGAGATCCCTATGTCAGACTTCCCTTTGTGCTTTATATCCATGTTTCTTAACTTTCCCTACACATTTTCATCATATCAGCAAAAATTTCAGAAATCCTAATGCACAGGCTTTACCAATGTAGATCAATATTTCTGAGATTTAAACCCATAATTTAATATTTTTGAGCTCTCTGTATACTTTCAATGTGAAGGCAATATTGATAAACATTCCTTTGAAACTATATAGGGTTAAATGTAATTTTAAGTACATAATACAATTATTCTATGAAGACTGTATTGCATAGAAAACAGGTATTGGGCTGGGGAGCTAGCTCAGTAGAGTAGTGCCTGCCTGGCAAGCACAGAGTCCTGAATTCAGTCCTCTGTACCATTGTCACACCAAAGAAGGTATTATTTTAATTTTCAGAGCAGTCTTGATTAAATTTTTATATTCTTTATATACACTTAGAAAGTTTTACTTTTCCTTGACTCTAAAAATTACATACCTTACAGAGAATGTGTGAAGAATATAGAGACTGAATAATGCCTTACTTCTATGAATAAATAATTGCTGAAGCAACACAGATGTTGGCACATTCCCAGAAAAAATAAAACGTGTTATAATACACGTGTTTCCCTTACTTTTACGACTTTGCTCAGTCAGAATCCAGACTCATTTGGGTTTCAGCCACTTGAGAACCTGAGAGCTAAAGAGGGATAAAATTATGACAAATTCGTACTTGTATAACTTGTATATTTTAGGAGAAGTTAATACCTTTCTGTCTAGGAAGAAGTGTAGGTGATAATCATGGCCAAATAGAATACATCAATACATGTTTACTGTACAAAAGGAGGAAGCATACAGCCCACCATGGCCCAGAGAGAGTCTGCCCTAGGAATTTGTTCAAATTGCAGAGAGATGGGTATGTTCCTCCATGCTGAGGCTGATGCTGCAGTGGTGGAGGGCTGCACTGAACTCAGCCCACTCATCTTCAAACAGGCTGCCGTAACCAGGAGGCTGCTGGAGGGTTGACTCCAGATCAGCACAGCCATGGGCCGTCGATGTTCCCCTCTGTTCTGCTTGAGCCAGTCTACTGTCTAAACAGTGTTTTCAGACATTTAACCAAAAGGTTATTCACACATTTTGTGAAAAACTTTTTTTCAGGTCATTCTAGCTCTGAATCTATAAACTATAAACAATTATTTGTGGCTTGACAGATAAAAACCATGAATTTACACTATTATTCTGTGTGTGTGTGTGTGTGTGTGTGTGTGTGTGTGTGTGTCCTGGGAATCTAACAGGCACCAGCACTTGCCACACAGGAACTTATGTCACTGAACTGGATCCCTAACTCTGTTATTCCCTTTATGACCGTTATTTCTGTAACACAAAATAGTTTCACTCATTTTTCTTGCAAATCACTTGAGTCTGCCAATATTTAGACCAGATTTTGAATATCCGTTTACAGAAAGGATTATTCTCTTTCTCCTCCCCACACATGTTATTTATATTAATTTGTCAATACTACTATGAACACCTGAAAGCAGAATTCATGTTTTTCTCACCTTTACTCTGTTGGCATTGTTAAATTACTTACATTGAACTCACCCCTAATTGATAAAGTCTCAGGATGCCTTCATAAATGCAATCACAGTTTCTAAAATAAAGACGGGATGTCTCAAATGCTTAACCATGTTTACAGATTTACGTTTATTTCTGGTACCAACCTTTCAAAGAAATAGAGGAGACATTAACAACTAATAAGAATGCTTCTATTTATAATTGTCAGGCCAAGGAGATGGCTCAGCAGAATAAGCGCTTGCCTGGCAAACGCAAGGGCCTGAGTTCAATCCCCAGTTTTGCAAAAAATAAATAAACACACACATACACACACACAAACACATACACACATATATAATATTATATATATATATATATATAATTTGTCATGGTGTATTATTGATATTGATATACTTAAAGCAACTGAAGAAACAAAATATCTATTCTGTGATATTTTGTAGAATTTGGAGAGCAGTCCTACACTGAACTAGCGGCGAACCAACCTAAAACAATTTGTTGAAATTATAAAGACACTGAAAATACATACAAGATATGTTGGACCAATAGAGATACAGACTTAGCATCTAGTGGCAACATAAAGTGCTCTGTCATACAAAATGTAACCCTCAGCCAAGAAAGAAGGTTAGATTAGAGAACCACAAGGTCTGCCGAATGTCCAAGAATTTGAAATTCAGTGATTCACTGTATATACCAATAAAATGGTAATTTAGGAGAACAAGATATTATTGAAATGATAGCTGTAGTTATGAAACTAGGAATACTAGTCCTTTTTCTTTGTGCTTCATTTGCTAACAAACAATAACCACTCCTATCATATGAGTAGACAGGATCTGGATGACGTGAAAGAGCTCACTTTAAGACCTATTTGCTTTATATATTTACTTAAATTTTCTGTAACCTTAATTAATATTCTTTCTTCATGAGACCGTTCAATTCATGTAAGAAAAAATATAAATCTGAAAACTCAGAGTTTAAATGAAAGAAAACAAGAAATCAATAAGGGGTTAAATTTCTGAGATAAATATAAACATTTTTATTCCTATGGATTTAAGGTTATATGACTGATAACTAGAACATTTTTAAATTGTACTCTAGCCTTGATATTTACACCTATACTTGAGGAGACATATTTCTAGAATGTATGTAAATTATTAACTATATTTACAGCAAATCTCTAATGTGTTCTTTGATGGTTACAAACAAGGGCAAAGCAGTGGTCATTAGCAGTAATTATGGGATTTCAAAAGAGTGGGAAAACTAGAGTAGTAATTTTTCATTGATTTTTTTGATAAAAGCAAACAGAAAATTATGAAAATCTACATAAATTTTTACATAAACAATCAAACAATATATACAATGGAAGACGATAAAAAGGACATTAGCCTTCTGAGGAAAATATTACACAATTTTAATTAGATATTTGACATGAAATGGGGAGCATGAGTTTAGATAAGGGACTTTATTTTAGCTTGGGTGATAAAGATTTTCTTGATGAAAACATACTGCTTATATGGTCATCTTAGTAGAGGACACTTGCAGTGGCTGAATGATTATGTATAAACAAAGTCAGAACCAACCAATTATTGTTTCTCGTATTTTGTACAAATTTTACAGCATGAACTCTTTAAGATTTGATTTGAAAGTGCAACTAGCAGGTGTCTTACACTACTGAATATTTTTATAAATAATGTAGGAGATAGTGTGGCTTGGCTACAAGTCTCTCATACATGCTGAAAAATCAGATCTGCTGGGATTCAGTTTCTTACTTCACTGAGTATTCAGAGGAAACATGGAAGACGAGGCAAATACAGCATCATGCTTTTAAGAAAAAAAAATCCAAAATTATACAATCTTAAAGTTTATAGGCGCTAAGTTCATTCCCTACTACCCCACTCCCCAATGTTAATAAAAATAATTTTCAAGACTTTACAATTAATTTACTTGAATTATTTGAATAGCATGGTGATTTGCTCTCAAGGAACAGTATGTCAGCATAACTCAATGAGAAAGAGATAAAAATACATAGACTTGCAGTATTCGTAGGTATTTAATATCTACTTTGTGCTTGACTTAGAGGCTTTCCATGTATGCTGTATCCCCATCAAAACCCTTAAAATTCCTTATTTGTAATCAAGACACTCAAAACTCTCTTAAAGTTAGGAACAGCAGTTCTCATCCATCCTTGTTAAAATGCTCAAACCTTATTTCTAGGTTAAAAAAAATCACTAGAATACTTAGAAGCCTAGTGGAAGTTCATGATTATACTATCAGTAAATAAATGATTTTAGAGGGTTGGGCAAATAACTCAGTGGATTAAAGTGCCTGCAAGCAGGTTCAGGAGCTGGAGTTCAATCTCCTGGCCTGCCATGCTGGCTTTACTCCTGGGGCACGCTGAGACAGCAATTGAGACTGGGCATGCCTGTAATCCCAGCTCTTAGAAGGCTATAAACAGGTGTATCACTATGAGTCAGATCTAGTAGTGAGACCCTGAATACCCTGTAGACCCTTCCCTAAAATACAAAAAACAACAACAAAAGAAAGATTTTAGTGAGAATAAAAATGACATATCTAAGCACACAAATTAAAATAGAAGATAGGTGAACAGACATAAAGTGTTATGACCTAGGGGTGACAGCTGAGGCGCTCCTATGAACTGTCATGTAATGTGTAAAAAAAAACAAACAAACAAAAAAAAACCTCAGTTTTAAAATTTGAGTATAAACACAAAAGGAAAATTAAGCTCAGAGTAAGGAAATTATTCTATGCATCAACTATGATACAATTTAAGTAGAGGAACAATATTTGCTTTTCCCTGAGTCTCTGTTGTACTTTTAGGATGATCATGGTAGTATTGTGCATGGTGTGTATCAGTATGTAGGTTACAGTTCTTTAGAGATGTTCTTCTTTTGAGGCAGTTTATAGTAAGCCCATTAATGCATTGTTGTACTCTACATAAAGTATATTGTTCAGACATAAAGTTGTATCCTGTCTTCAAATATGGTCTTGCAAGAATAAGTTAACTGGGTTAGCGATGTACCTCAGGGGCGCAGCACTTGCCGGGCAAATGCAAGGTTCTGAGTTTCATTCCCAGTATGAAAAACAAACAGAAAAATAAATAAATAGAGAAAATAGCAAGCTAACTGTGTGATGATGTATCTTCACAGTCTATAAACAATTTATTATGGCAAGTTTGATTTTTGATTGAAATCTTAAATTATATGCAGCCCTAAACATTATTAGGGTTAATGATGAGCTTTACTATAACTTTCACCTGAGACAAATGATCCCATAAAACTCTAAGTCATCATTTAATGAATTGATAGAAGCTGAAGACTATAAATTAGGGCTAGGTGCAAAAGGCCTAAGGACATTTAGGAAGAGACTAGGTCAGAAGTTGAGAACATGTGCCCCCTCCACTTGGAGCCCAGCTCACAGAGAAGCTCTCAGCTTTCATCTTACAAGGGCATGGGAAGGCTGCGAGGCTGAGGGGAGTGACTGGATCTGCCAGGAACTTGCTTCTCATTCTTCTTATTTTTTTTTCTCATTCTTAATGCCCAAAATGAGACAAAGAATTACTAGTTGCAGCATCTGTTCCTGCGCGTGTTGAACAATGGATAAATCCTGCATTTAGTGTAGTGGCAGACAAAGAGGACAGTGATCTGGAAATGTAAATCCCTGAAAGGATTTCCTCTGGAGTGTTAATAACAGGTCAGTAATTACTCTAAAAAGGAGGGAAACAGAGAGAACTCTATTGAGAATCCAGCCACACCCTGACAATGTTTTCTTTAGAGGAAGCAATTTCATTTCAATGGGAAAATATATTTTCTAGCTACAACTTCTATTAAATGCTTAATTGAAGTTAACAGAAAGGCTTCATTTAGAAAAGTAATTAAACACTAAACATTAGGACATTTTGTTTTTTCCTTTTTGTTGTCACTCTTTTGGAAGTGACAGCATTATTATAAGCCTCATGGTGGTATTGTGCATGGTGTGTATCAGTATGTAGGTTACAGTTCTTTAGTGATGTTCTTCTTTTGAGGTAGTTTATAGTAAGCCCATTAATGCATCCTTGTACTCAATATAAAGTATATTGTTCAGGTAAAAAGCTGTATCTTGTCTTCAAAATTGGTGTTACAAGAACAAGCTGACTAGGTTAGTAATGTACCTCAGTGGTGCAGCCCTTGTGTTAAGAAAACTTCGAAGGGAAGCATACTCCCCATGTTATTTTTTAAAGCTTGCTTATAAATGAGAACAGAATCATGGATTTTTAAATAATATGTAGCATAATTCTTATGGAATCTTTTTTTGGGACACATAGAAATTATACTAGCAATTATTTCCATGATGATTCCCCTTTGTGACAGCTCAAAGAAAAGCATGATGCGTTTGGAAAAGTTTACATGGTTCAGATAGAAAAGAATAACCCTATTACCTTTGGAGAAATGCTGTCATGAACCACACTCCAAAATATACCAGGTCTGAAATCTCCTTAAGTATAAAATTAAGACTTGCTTTCTTTTTTTTTTTTTTCTGTGACAGTGCTAGGACAGATTCTATTGTGTGCACATTCGGTCTTTCGGACTTGTAGGGTTAGGGTGTCACGAAGATGATTCGATGCCTTGAACATGTCCCTACTCCTCCCAAGAGACGTCAGTGGCATGCTGTCATAATAAATCTGTACTCTATTTTAAGAATGAAGACAAACAGGAATCAGTCTGCTTTATTGTCTTTGCAATGCCAGCACATAACACACGCACACATAGTCAGAACTCAATGCAATATTGTTGACTGAATAAACGCATGGTACCCAGAGGTTTGTGTTTAGAAAAGATGGAATTTGCACAGAGCTCTGATCTGAGTGTATGTGTGCAGGCAGGTACCTATGTGTTTAAACCAACAGTTTCTCAATTGACATTCATTTTCTGTCTTCTAAAATTATAGTCACACTAGAAAAATACAAAGATAAAAGCAGGTCTGTATATTGGCGGATGTATTCCCACTGAAATAACTGGAAGAATGAAGTGCATCAGTGCTATAAATAATCATTCTTGTTTGATTTTGGCATTTGCACTTCAGTCTCATGCAAGTAGTCAGATGTAAAGAGAGAGGAGAAAGCAACATAATGAAAAATGAGCAACGATATCATGCTATTCATCTTCCATTCCTTTCTCTGACTTTAGTCCTCTGTTTCTCATTATGCTAGAAATTGACTTGGTCACACAGCAAAATTGGGAAGTCAACTTGCTTCCCTTAAAAAACTTTCCAACTCTCATTTTCTCTGCAGTGGAGATAATTAGAAGGACATCCTTGTGCTGTCTCTCCTGAATGGACTAAACCAAAAACCTATTACATTAGCAAAGTACTTGAAAGAAGTACTTCCCAATCAAGTAAAACTAAAAACAAGCTTTAAAGGACTGCAGACACATTTTGAGGCAGGTGGACATGGAGGATACAACTGAAATAATGAGGAAAAGAATTCTAAAGGTAGATGTGCTGGTGTCTAGACATTGGCGTGAGAAAGAGTAGAAAAAAAGTTTTAAGAAAAATCCAACAATAGCCGAAAAAGACATATAACTCCAGACTTGTTTTCAAGTGGATAAATATTCAGACTTATTCATTTTTTAAAGATATATAACAAAGGAAGACACGCTATGACAATATAGCATAAATAAGTTATGTTTCAAAAATTAAACATAAACTTTGTGTGATTTTGGAGCCTAAAATTGACACTAGTTTCTTTAAGACCATCAGTCATTACAAACCCAGAGATTTTTGACAAGCCTCTTTGTTACTGGGGATGTAAGCAGGATGAGAAATTCTGAAATTAGGGGGAAAATTAAGTTATCATTTTGCTTTCATACATACCAACAGATTCAATATTTTTGACAGATGTATAATTATATTTCAATTTCAAGTACTTCTGGCCCCACAAATATCACAAAATAGCAGTCCTTACTGAAAAACCATAGCATTCTAATTTTCTTACTCTTAATTTTATAAATCTCATTTTAGCATAGTCATTATAAGATTCCTGAAACTGTAAAATAAATGAGATCTTCCTTCTACTTAAAATAATTCACTGGTTGCAAATGATATTGGAGTATGCGTCAAAATTCATCTTCATTTGCAGAAGTATGGGTGCCGCGTTGTTGACTGGGCTCAGAGAACAGTTCTGAAAATGCGATGGTTCTTTGCATATATTGCTTCTGCCCATCCAAACACAGGGAAAGATTCCTCCTGGAATTCTATCTGCATTCAGACCAGACTACAAAGGAAAACACAACGACCTGTCATTCCCACCCTGAGATTCTGTTATCTCAGAAAAGAAAACTGAGGAACACAACTACAGACTCACGGACACTACACCTTACTGTCTCTCCCTTCATCTCATTCAGATTCCAAAGAGACTCATTTCCTAAACTAATTTCCATCTGAGGAACCACTCGTTTCCCAACAGTGATTTACAGGCTTAAAATTGTCAGTATTCCCCATTTTCTCCTTCCCTATAGAAAAAATATGCATGTAAGTTTTTATAGCATGAAATGGGAATAATCACATGGCTGTGTCCATTCTACCTCAGCTGTGACTTTTCCCCTTTTTATGTCTTTTCTTCTATTTAATTTTGCCAGTTTATTCCAGAAAATCTGTCAAAGGGGAAAGAAGAAATTACTCCTTGCTCCCACAGTGTTGTTTACAATAATCTACTTTCAAAGCTTGCTGTCATACCTCTCCTTGTGGGGAGGAGGGCCTGTTAGAAATTCACCTTTCCCTACACAGTCTCAGCCCATTCCCAGGCACCTAAGGACAGAAAACATGTCAAAAGAAGTGTTACAGCTGCCTCATCCTCTCCATTCAGTTCAGCCCCAATCTCCACATGTCAGAGCCTAGAAAACGGGGCCGCCTCTGTGTCTGCAAGATTCCGAGGGCATCATTTCGCCGCGTGGACACTAGGCACACACATGGTGCTGCAGTCTGCTTGTCTGAACTTGAATGACAAAAGTAAGAAGCTAGACAGAGGCAAAGCCATACAGTTATATGTACAAGATGGGTAAGGCAGTGATCCTGTCAGCGGCCTCACTACAGTGCTGGTTGCAATAGCAGAAGTGGTATTCGGTAGGGCATCCAGGTCTTTTGAAAGGGAACTAAACATGATCAGCTTCAAAGGTAACACACTTGTGTGTCCTTGAGCGTTAGCCGAGGCGGCTCCTCACATACTCTGGGATGTTGAAATCGGCTGGGAGGAAAATGACAAAAAAATACACGACGGGTGACATTACTGAGGCAGAAAGTCAGGGAGTAGCTAAAACTAGCTAAGAGAGGTGAACCAAAATCCTGGAATGCGCGCACACAATTCCTAAGGCCCCGCGTGTCGACTTCTGAGAGCACCAGCTTGAAGTCAGCCTGAGGAGTGGATGACACAAAGAGGGCCATCCAAGGTGAGGTTTTGTGTTCTCTCTCTCCTGGCAGCCTACGTTCCTGCTCTGGGCTGTGCTCCTCTTCCCTCTTGGACTTGGCCCTGACTCGTTCTGCAGAGCCCTTTTGTGCTTGTTCATTCGTGTTGTTTCCCTCCCTTCAGAAAATTCTGCTTCCATTTGTGTTCTTCTTGATCAATTATTTGCTCAGGATAGAGAGAACCCAGAAACCATGTCTAGAAGGAGACCCTAGCACCTTAGAAACAACTAATGTTAATGCATAGCAGCCAGAGTTTGTAAGAAAGCCATATAATAAGAATTCATTGCTACTGTAATTGAGAATAAAACATTTACCCATAAGATAGACAAAAATATGGGCCCTTACCTATCTCTGACAAAAGGAGGGATATAAATGAAGGACCATTTTGTACTGCACTACTAACCTGTTTTAAAACTGTCTCATTACAATTTTTTTCTCATTAAAATTAAAAAATAAAAAAATGGGCACTTAGCTCACTCTATCTATTTATCCATCTATCTATCATCGTTCATCAGTCTACCTACCTTTATCCATCATCTGTCATCTATTTCTCTATCTCCTATGTATGTATGTATGTATGTATGTATGTAT
>NDGN011439510.1:0-10712 GCA_002564285.1 Tympanoctomys barrerae
TGACTCAGCAGAAAGCCAGGATTCTTAGTTTGTAAACAACCTCATCCTGTGCAAGAGGAGGGCATGGTCATTGTGTGAGGTCTACACCCTTAGCCCTATGGTAATTTGTTTATATATAAGGAGAGGGGAGAAGCTTGCTAGAAGCCAAAGCAGCTGCCTATCCCTTTGATTTTGGATGTGTTCTGCTGCCGTGTGCCTCCCTGCCTGGGAGCCAGCCAAGTATAAACTGAAATATCCACAAACTGTGAGCTAAATAAATCTTTCTTTCCTTAATTTTAGCTGTTGGGTATTTTGTGCCAGCAACGAGGGAAAAGTAATCGAGACAGCGGTATATTGTCCTACCTGACCAACACCAATGAAGGAGATTTCTTCTTTCATTTAGCTTCTGTGTGTCTATGTCAGCACTCCACTGCTATAACAGAATACCTGAGACAACCAAATTAAAAGAGAAAAGTCTTATTTTGACTCCCAGTTTGGGAGGTTCCTGTCCATGTTGAGTTGCTCTCACAGCTTTGGGCAGCACATCATGGTAGAAGCTTGTGGCGGGAGCTTACTTCATGGACAGGAAACAAAAGACAGACGCAAAGGAGCAGAAGTCCCACAATCTCCTTTGGGGCTATGCCACTAATTCCTAAGACCTCCTGCTTGGGCCTATCTCTCACAGGGTCCAATGACTTCTAATAGTACCGTGCTGAGTGTTGTAGTCAGGGTTTGTAAGGGAAAAGATTTAACATGAAACACATAATTTATTGGATTATTTTACAATATTCACTTAAAAAGTCAAATGCAGAAGCATGCAAGAGATCTATCCACACAGTAGAGACTCAAAGAATCTAGCTGAAGACCTAAGGCCCATAGCAATGTCCTCCATGAGTCCAGCGGAAGGCCTAGAGCACAGACAATGTCTCATACAAGTCTGTGTCAAGGATTTGCACTGGGAAGGCCCAAAGATCAGTGGTGGAAGCTACAAGATCTGCACCAGTGGGATAAAGGATCTGTGCCACCAAGCTGAGAGATCTGCGCTGGATCCAGGGAGTGACACTCAAGGTACACACTAGAGCTCCCCACAAAAGAACTGCAGTGAGGACCTGCAGTTCTCAGTGACAGTGAGGACCCAAGCTCCACCTGAGTTCATATCAGGAAAATCAGCATGACAAGCTTCTCCAGGAGAATCAATAGCATACCATATTCCCCCTCAGTAATCCTTTTATGCTGTTGGCAACAATCCTCTGGTGGGCCTTTCATACCATAGCCATTCTGATTCCTTTCAGCTGGGTGTTATAATTTGACTGTTGACCTACCATACTGGGGAACAAGCCTTTAACACAAGACTGTGGAGACCATTCAAGATCTCAGTTCTATTAATCCTAATAGTCAGATACCTACCACATAGACCAATGACTATTTTTATTTGTTTGTTTGATGCAGGGTCTCCCTACACAGTTCTGACTCCTGTTTCAGCCTCCCCAGTGCTGGGATTACAGGTGTGCACCATGCCTGGTTTAACCAATGACTGATGGAAATAGTGCTTTTATTGGTTCTATCTCTATTGGTTTTATTGGTGACTCTCTGTGGGAAGAGAAGGATGCCCTGCTGAAAGCCCTTAATAGAGTTTCAGGAAGTGAAAGAATTCTCACAAAAAGAAGAGGAAATTATAAGACTTAAGAGATCAAAAACTATTAGTGTTCCCTGAAAAAAGTCTGGGACACCTGGCAAGCCAGAGTACAGGGGATTAAAAAAAGTTAGTAATGAGCACACTGACCAATGCTCAGGCATTTGGAAATCTTGGCATTATCCTATACATACCTGACTTCTGAAAGCTCAGACTATCTAAAATCACACACACACACACACACACACACACACACACACACCCCTTTTGACCTGAATGAAAACAATTATTGCAATTATTGTAATGGTATTGTGAGTCAAAGGCTATCAGTGAACTTCTGATCAATTCCAAAGGATTTCTGGACTCGGAAGGCAATTCAGGCACCTTCACATGATAATTGTGGCTTTTGAAGTAAATGGTAGAATCTAGTTATTATTTGGCCTTGTGAAAGAGTTTTAAGTGGCTGGAAAATAATAAACACTTTCTGTGTTTTAAGGGGAAGAGTTTTGAACTATGGAAATATGGTGAATTAACTCAAAGGAGTCATCAGAGAAAGACTGGCACATCAGTAGTGGTGGGTGGGCTCAGAGAAGAGCTGGACCAGACAGGACCCAGACCTGGGACCTTGGAAGAAAACTGAGTAAAGGAGACCAGGTGTGAAATGAATGGAAAAAAGTTCCCAAGAAACAGGAAATCCCTGCAACCCTTCTCAACCTTCCATGATTGTCCAGGAAGTCCTCTCCTGAACAGCATAAACCACCACACACTAGAAACCTGTGTCCTCCCCTAAATTCTCCTTTGCCAACCTATGGCCCTTAGCTACTTTCAGACTCAGGAGTCCCACCTCCTGACATCCTTTGGTCTACTTCTATCTCAGATTCTCCAATGTTGTGTGGCTTAAACAAAAGGGCTTAACATTACCTGCCCTTGTAATAGTCCAGAACTAAGATGCTTAGGCTGGAGCAGCATATCTGCCATTTTCAGTAGCACTTACCTTCTATCCAAAGTCACTGCTGGATCTTTGCATGTCCAAGCCACTGAAAAGAATGATAGGAGACTTGTTCTTGTCAATGGTGACTCAGAATTGGTGCAATACCTTTGGCTAGCACACACTCACACTGAGGCACAAGGAACATGGGAAATAGTCTCTGGCTAGATAACAATGGCAGACTTAAACTTCAGCTATGCATTAGTATAAGAGAGGAGAATGGATACTGGTAAATTATTAATCACTACCATAGAGCAATTATTCCTCATATCAGTTCATTCTGAGGGTCAGCTTGACTAGACTAAGAGATGCCTAGAGAGGTGATGTGATGTGACGGTTCTAACCTCACCAGTGTGTTAGCCTGTTGATAAGTTCCTAGCTGAATGGGCTATTAGGAGGTGAAGGCTCCTCAGAAGAAGTTGGTCAAGAGGGTTTGATCTTGGGGATTATTTCAGTCTTCCAACCCCTTCCTGTGCTTCTTCCCCTCCTCTCTGCTTCACAAAGGTTATGACAGCAGTTTTCTCTGCCACACCATTCTGCCATGACATTAATACCTTGAACTCAGCTGGCTATGTACTAAAACCTCAGAAATTGTGACCCAAAATATATTTCATTTTAAGTTATAGGTGTCTGGTATTTTGCCCCGGCAACAAGAAAGCTGACCGATACTTACCCGCAAGGTCTACAAAGTTAAAAGGCTGATCAACATCTCAAGGATATAGGTCATCCTTTTTCTCTCTCTTTGGAAGTAATACCAGCAGAGTACAAGGAGTTCATTTGCTGCAGGAATCAGAGGAAGAACTCTAAGACAGGGAAAAGTATGAGAAGCAGGGCCAACACTCTGTCAATAAGCATTGTCATGACTACATAGGTTGATAAAATACTGAAATGTAGTTTATTTTGTGGTTAAAAAGTCACTGCCAAGTTCTCCAGGACCCTGCCTGCTCCGCTGTCCACCATAGCTTCTTTTGAGATCCCAGGTTTCCTATTGATCCTACAGTTTCAGGAGTCATGCCTGGCCCAGAGAGGGCTCTAGAGATCAAACCCTCTCTGGTGGGTATTCCACTGTGTGAAAGTCAGGGTTTACAAGAAAAGCAATGTAATACAGGACACATAATTTATAGGATTATGTTATAGTAGCCACACAAGAGTCAGGTACAAAGGAGTACAGGGAATCTGTCTACACACTGAAGATCAAAAAAACAAAAATCAGCTGAGTTTCTGGATCCTATGACAATACTCTTCACTCGTCCATCTGAAGACCTAGGACTCCTGACAATGCCCACCAAAGTCCGGCTGGAGGCCAAGAGCCAAAAACAATGTCTCATGCAGGCCTATTTCATGGATCTGCACTGGGAAGACCCAAAAGTCAGTGGGAGAAGCTAGAAAGTCTGCGCCAGCAAGACAAAGGATCTGTGCCAGCAGCCTGAGGGATCTGCACTGCAGCCAGGAAGAGACACTTGGGGTAAGGACCGGAGCTCCCCTGGAAAGTACCACAGCCAACCTCAGCAACAGCAAGGTCCTAAGTTGCTCCAACAATGAGAACAGCCAAGTTCATATCAGGAAAGCCAGTGCCAGGAGCTTTTCCAGGACACTACACAATGCACCATCTTCCCCTCCAGAGCCAGAAAGTGATCATCAAAGCAAGGACCGGAGCTCCCCCAATGTGAACCACAGCCATTCTTGGCAACAACAAGGTTCTGAGCACCTCTGACGAGGAGAATAGCTGAGTTCATATCAGGAAAACCAGCAGGGCAAGCTCCTCCAGAAGAACCAACAGCCCTCTTTCTTCTTCTCCAGTTCTCCTTTCATGTTGTTGGCAACAATCCCTAGGTGGGCCTCCCACACCCAGCACCATGTTGACTCAGTTCAGCTGAGTGTTACCAGATGACCACCAGTTGTCAATCTACCACACACTGATTGGCCAGTGCTGATTCTTCATAGTTTGAATATCATCCCTGTCCAGAAATCTAACAACCTATTCCCTGCTACAGCTGCTAAATCTACACTAAAATAAAGACAGAAGTTACTGAACCTAGTCTTTATTTTCCATTTGAAATTTTGCCATCTGCACTGAAATTCTAAAGTTGAGCCAGATTTACATGACCCATAATATTAATGACCATGACTTTTGTGGGTACTATTTGATGGAAGGTAAAAAATGTTAAGAGCTCATGAGTAAGGGGCACTCAACAACATGTCTAAAATAGTGCAAACAAGCCTTTAAGAAATAAAGATGTGAGAAAGCTAAAGATGCTCCTAAGGACATCTTCAAACAACAATCTTTTCTTCACCTGAGTTAGAGGGATGTGATAGAAGCAGAAAAAACACAGGATTTGGGGTCAGAAGTGCAAGGCACAAATGTGGGGTGGTGGAAGGGTGGGTGTGTAGCCTAGCTTCCCAATTACAATCTATACAATTAGTCTCTACACCTATAACATGGGGGATAATAATGCTTACCGCAAAGTACTATGAGAATTGAATAAGTTGGGGTAAACCAGGTTCCTGGCCTTCAGCATGCATTCAGGGAAAGTCAACCCACATTTCTATTGCTTTTATTTCCCTCTTGGTCCTCTACCTTTACCCTCCCCACACCACCCCCACCAGCAGCCAGACACGTCATGCATGCCACACACGCACATACCAACACACTTGCACAGGGATTGACAGCTGGACCATAATCAGGTCATTTAATATGGTGTATACATTTGTTTGTTTATTTGTTTCTAAAGTCCTGGAGGATGAACTCAGAGCCTTCCATTGAGCTAGCTCTTTATTTAATTATTTAAGTGTTTGGTTTTGTTTTTTTTTTAATTTTCATACAGAGTCTCCCTAAGTTGCTAAATTGCCTCAACTGGCTTTGAATTTGTCCTCTAGTCAGGTCATTAATATGTTTAAATCTCAGGTTTTTTACATCAAAAGTAAGGATAACACAAGCTTTCTTGGCTGGTAAGTATAAATACAAAGCGGGCTATGTGTGTAAAGGACTGCTAACCAATAGCCAAGAGGAGCAAAAAGAGATGATCAGATATACATAGGATATGCAGAACTTGTGGAGTTATCCATATGAAGCATTGGTGTTTATCTCTGGGTGAAAGCAAGGATATACAATATTGAAGGTGCCAATGACTGCATTAAATGATCTCATCTTTCAGAATGTGCCATCGTAGACACTCAACAAGTGTCTGTTGAGCAGACACTTGAATGGATTCATGATGAATGGATGAAGAATGAAGACTGGATTCATGATGAATCCACAGATTTTGTAAGGCAAATGTAGTATAAAGTAGAATGTACTTAAGGTCTATGCAAGCTTATTTCACACCAAATGCAGACTAATGTTTGAAGAAAGAAAAATGAACCAACTCATGAATTATGCTGAAGTTTACACTTCTGTTGAGGCTAGTAATTGCTTTAAGAAGAGTTTTCTGCCTTAGACGTTGTCAGCTAATAGATGAAAATGTATGCTTTTCTAAACGTATATTTGAATTTCTAAAATCTTGCATTTCACACCAACGACCATATTTCAGTCAACATTTTCACTTACTAGAGGAAAGTAATCAATGAATAAACTTGCTTTTTGAAAAAAAGAATTACCTTTGAGAAGAGAGGTGGAAGCCTATACATTATTCATGAATTGGCAAATGATTTTCCTTCCTCAGCAGGCTCATAAAGAGTACCTGGCCCAGAGATGCAACGCACCCCTCCTCCTTTCGGATCCATCAATAAGTGTTTGTCTACTGTTTGTGGGCTCTGTGAAAGAAAAGCTCCAAGTGACAAAAAAAGAAGCCATTAGAAAAAAGAGAAGGGAGTTAAGAAAGAGAAGTGCTCAGGTATTAAGAAAATATGATCCTCCAAATTGGACCTGGTTTGGAAGAAGGTGAAAATTTGAAGATGAGAAAAATAGGGGCGTATGGCTATGGATTCCCCTTGAACATATTAAGGGCCATGTGGAGGTACTGCCCCACACACAAACACATTTTTTAAATCCCTGACCCAGGGCCAGGGAAATGGTTCAGTAGAATAAGCGCCTCCCTGGCAAGCGCAAGGGCCTGAGTTCAATCCCTGGTTCTGCAATAAATAAATAAATCCCTGACCCATGCAGAATTTTTTTATTAAAATATGTTAAATGCACAGATTAGGGCTGGGGAAATGGCCCGGTAGAATAAGTGCTTGCCTGGCAAGCAGAAGGACCTGAGCTCAAAACCCCAGTTCCACCAAAAATAAATAAATAAATAAATAAATAAATAAATAAAATGCATAGATTGATGGGATTCAGAGCAGTGTTTCCTTATGTCCACATCAGTGTGCATTAATTAAATCCAAGCACCTTTTTTCCCTCTCCCAACATACCCTTTTCAATCACTAGTAATCACTATTCTACTTCCGGGTTGACTTCCTTAGCTTCTACATAACAGGGAGGCCACGTAGTACATCTCTTTCAGTTCTCCATTTCCTTTCATTTTGCAGCAAGTGGCAGGATTTCATTCTTCCTTATGGCTGCATAATAGTGCTCCACTGTGTATGTAGACACCACATTTTCTTTATTCATGTATTGATGGTGCCTAGGCTGAACCTGTTGCTATGAATAGTGTTTGCAATAAACATGGCCATATGTGTAGCTCTCTCATAGTAATTTAGACTTTCTCCTTTGACAATAAGGGGAACTATCAAAGGCCTTCAGTGGCCTGTCTGGATATTGGAGAGATTGATCATATCAGTACTTTGAGAAGATGATGCTGGTGATGTGTGCAGGATGAATTGGGGGGATAAATGAGGAAACAAGCTGATCATGGTAGCCATAAGGAGACCCCAGCTAATATGTGCAAGGGGCTGATCTACACCGTTGTAGAGAGGGTGCTGATTAAAGAAGGAATCTAGAAAATGTGAAAGGGAAGAAATTGATTAGTATCTGAGGACAGGCAGAGAAGAGCACTTATGAGTCCAAACTGACAATAAGACTTAAATGAGCCTTAAATGAATTTAAATGATAAATTAATCTCAGGGTGAAGTGCGACAGTTTTCCATTTAATTCTTACTTCTCAGGGCCCTAGAACTGCAAGGTTAGTTAATCCCTGGCTGCTGTGCATGAAGCCCTGATCTGATTTCCCCCTGTTTAAAAGATGGAATTTTCCTTCAGCTTCATTCTTCAGTTCAAAAAGCCCCTCCTGCATTTTTCTTCCTGGACATGCCTGGTTCATTTGGGACAATAACCAGGGATTGGCGCCTCCAAGTCAGAGAGGAGACAATCCTTGGATTTTCATAGAGCTTTAAATTTTATCAATTTAGAGATAAATGAAAGTTCACTGGTAGAATGAAACTTCTGTCAATTTTGGCCAAAAAGTAGCATAGCTTACTTAGACAGAGTTCAAGCTTTAGGACTTCCCAGTTTAAGATTACTACATTCTTGGGCCGTGGAGATAGCTCAGTGGAATAAGTGCTTGACAGGCAAGTGCAAGGTCCAGAGTTAGAAGATTACTACATTCTTAATCTCTTTCAAAGGCTCACAGTATAATACTGTATTCACAAAGTGAGGTCTATGTTCCACTGGTTAAGGTAATATAAAGAAAAATATGATTTTTGAGAGCTTGTTTTTCTTTTAGAAGATTGCAATTTTTACTATCTTTCTATTTATAAGAAGTCATATTGTTTTTGTTTATAATAGCAATAGACAGTTTCCTTTTAAAATAAATTTATGTAAGTAAAGGAAACTAGGTCAATGGAAACCAAAATAAATGACACAGGAGATTTTTCAGTGTTCCAAAACTGATGAAAGTGTCACAAAAACAAATGAAGCGGGAACACTGTGCAACTGGAAGAGAAGAGGATTCGCCACCAGAAGATTCCCGTCCCAGCTTGGCTGTGAGTGTGAATGGTCTCAGGCAAACCACACAGCTTAGTTGTGTTGAATCTCATCTGTGAAATGGGGATGGCAACATCCATCTTGTAACATCCATCATGTTAATCAAAGAAGACAAAGCATATGATGGTACCTGAGACCTGCCAAGTGCATTCGGAACAATGGCTTTCCCTGTGACAGGCGCCAGGGTGCTCAGGCGCTGATTTCCAGTTGCTTTTACAGAGACAAAACAGTAGCGCAGGGAGTCACCAGCCCTACTCAGCATCCTGGGCTCCAAAATGCATCTGTTGCTTCCTGATGATGTCATCAATCTTTGGGGGGAAGGAACTTATTGATTTGTTTCCCTTAGAAGTGCTTCTGCGAATTGATCTGGCCGTTTAAATGCTGCAGGCTTCCTAATGCCTCTGCCATCCCCAGCTGAGGTTGGAAATGACCCTGCTGCAGGGAAGAGGCCGGATCATTTTGACATTCTTCGCTCTAATCTGGCTCCTCCAGGTCTGAACAGCCTCTGAGCTGATGCTTAACTCCTGCAGGGTTTCCTTACTCAAAACAACATCAGTAATCTCAGAATGTACTTCTGTCCGGAGCAGAAATTGGGTCTGGAGGCAGTTGGTATGTTCATGTTTATTTTCCTGTTTAAAATCTCCAAAAGGAAAAGTGCAAAAAAATATCCTTTTCATCCCAAATAAGCCATCTCTATATTTTTCCATTCTATCATAGGTTTAAGGGGAGCTGCAGAACTCCTGGGGAAAAAAATGCATGGCACTTTGGACTTGTGCTTCTGGCACTCGCTCTCTGAGCTCCCTCAAGCAAGGCATTCATTCTCCAATCAGAGTTTATACATCTAGAGAATGGGGATAACAGCACCTTCACACTGTAGTGACCTGTTATCTTGTGGCACTGAGCCATAGAACAAGGTCTGGACCCAAACATGATCTTGGTGAAGTACAATCCATTTATCACCTATAATATATGTCTCAGATCCTCAGACTGGACGGCATTGGTGTCTCTGATCAGCCTACTGCAATACTTACTAATATGGTCTGGCAACTGTGCTGGGGAAGAGGTACCTCTGTTCCCAGGAGAAATTCTTGGCCCACAAAGAGGAGGACCTAATGATGTAATCCCTGTCATCTGGGGCCAGCCTCCTCCTAAACTCAATCTCATTTGGCTGCTTCTGGTTGTCCTCCTATGAATTAAGAAGTCAAGAAATCTACTTGGAAAGGAAGGGAGGAAGAAGCAAGAAAAGGAGCAGGTCTCCTGGGCCATGGTCTACATTCAGAATTAAGCCACAGGGACCTCACTGATTCCTGGAGAACAGTGGAGGTGCTTCTGTTTCCCCCACCTCTTTGGACCAAGTAGACACCTGATACTGTCACTTAGGACCTGTGAATTTCTGCACAAGACAACAATATGTATAATCATGTATAGGACTGCACCATCCCTGCCTTTGGGCATGCTCGAGAGCCTTATGTACTTGTGACAAAGCTTGAATTCTCTAATGCATGATTACGTCCAAGGTCCTGTATAACCAGATACTGCAGAGCAGAGAGGACTCTCAGGTGAGGCTGAACTGAGTTCAAGTATAACTCCGGCCTTCCTGCTTACAAGCTATGGGAACCTGAGTGAGCTGCTTCATGTCTTCATTTCATTACCTCCCAAATGGGGTGATTATAGTATCCATTTCATAAAGTTGTTGCCTAATTACAGGAGATTGCAGCAGAAAATGCACCCACCCCCCAGCACCGGTACACTTCAGTTGTCCAGGTGACAGTTCCTGTGACTGTTCCAGTTGCTTCTGTGTCTTGGAAACACTGGTCACTGTGATGCAGATGATAAGATTCCATAAAAGACAGCTAAGCACTCTGCCTCTGTACCTCCTCTTTGCAATCCCAGACCAAAATCCCTCCCTGGGCGTTCAAAGCCTGACACTTTTATAAGAATTGATTCCTTGTCAGTGCCTATCTGGCATTAAATTGATATGAAAAAGGGAAGCAAATCAATGCCATTTTGTGTTCTAGTGCCATTTCATTTATTATTTTATCTGGTACAGCAGCTTGGACTCGTAGTGATCCTCCTGTTTTCAGCCTCCCAGCCTGGGATCACAGGCATGTGCTACCACACCCAGTCTTGGTGGCCAGCCCAGCATGTGGTATACAGTGCCACTTTAAAGCTTAAGTTTCAGGGCCGGAGATGGCTCAGTGGAATAAGCGTTTCCCTGGCAAGTGCAGGGACCTGAGTTCAATCCCCGG
>NDGN011439518.1:0-12989 GCA_002564285.1 Tympanoctomys barrerae
GGAAGTTAAGTTGAAGGCTGGTATCCAAAAGTAATTCTATCCATTTCCAAAAATTCATGCTCAAACTAAGAAGGCAAGGCCAGAAATTTTGATTTCAGTTTCTTCATATATCTATAATTTCCATTTTGATCAGGCTTGTGGCATTACGGTGTCTCTTCTGGACTGGATATATACTATGACCTCAGTAATCCCAAGTTCTTTATCTCTCCTGTTTAAAGATCCATTATCCAGAAACTGCTATAAAAAAGCAGCTAGAACAGCTTTCTTTCTTTTGCTAAAGAAAGGGAGAACTTAGTAAGTAAAGAACTTGTTTAGTGTTTCAATATAAGGATTTTAATTACTGTTATATTTTTATATTTTGTATTTTAGGGAAGGGTCTACAGGGTGTTCAGGGTCTCACTGTTGGATCAGACTCGTGGTGATCTGCCTGTTTACAGCCTCCCGAGAGCTGGGATTACAGGCGCTTGCCACCATGCCTAGTCTCAATTGCCATTTTAGTGTACCCTGGGGGCAGGGCTGGCACAGCAGGCCCAGGGATTGAACCCCATGCCCCTGTGCCTGCTTGCAGGCACCTTAACCCCCTGAGCTATTAGGCCGGCCCTTAAGGATTTTAATTTTGGGGGAGGAAGTCAAAGATAAACATACACACCTCTGGTTCAACATTACATGACTCATATTCTGCGCCAATTTCTTGGCTCTCTTGTCAAAGATGATTTAAGTTCTCTTCTTTTGTCTTAATAGATAGTTGACCATCAAGTAAATTTATTGTATTTTCAAACAGGTATTCTTTTCCTTTGTCTTCCTTGAAATCATATCTACCTTTAATTCAGTGCAGCAGCCTTACATCAGCTGGCCTGATCTTTTCACAGTCTAATCCAGCTAGTTAGAGTTCTCTGTCCGGCTCACCCAGCAGCCCCGGATGCAGGTCCTCTGGCTGGCTGGGCTGACAGGCTCCTGTCCAGCTGAGCTACTGGCCTCGGGGAGATGTTGTCCTTTTTTCAAGAGAGTAAAGCAGCTGCTCCAGGCCACGGTCCCTGCCTAGCAGCAAGTAGTCTCAGGGCCCCATTGTCAGGATCTGACATTCCCTTCCCTGAAACAACTTCTTTATTTGCTGGAAAACACTTGCAAAGGGAAGGGCGAGGTGCATACATATTTTATAGAATGGGTTTATTACAACTATTGGGATCTGATTTCAATCTATACCATCACCTTCTAAAAGCACTTGTAAAACTTCTGTGTGACATTTAATTCTGATCAAGGTCAAATCAATGCTGGCAGCGCCCACGAACTCCATCCTTCTCTCCTGTCCCCCTGTTGCTAGGCTTCAGGGCCATCTCCTCTCTCTTCTCCTTTTTCCTTTCTCCCTCTTCCTTCTGCTGTACACTGGCTGGGAAAGAAGGTATAAACCAAGTTTCATCTCCTTTTACTTTTTTTAGAATATAAAAACCACTAATAACAACAATATTTACAATACGGAAGAAAGCAGGCAAAAAGAAAAAAAAAACCCAAAAACAAAAATACAGAAAACCTCTACCTTACAACCAGGTAGCTTAAACCCTAGCGCATTTCAGAGCTCATTAAGAGAGATGGTGCATGACAGCAATACACGCAAATGAAGACGAGAACTTTGCAAAGCATTTCTTTAATAAAAAGAGAGAAGAGAAGAAGGAAAGAAATGGAATGCAGAGGCAGAAAGCAGGAAAGGGGAACGGTTGTTTGCTAAAGGTGTTCTTCACTCCCCTTTGGGGAATCTTTGTATCCACACTCCAGCCCCAGACAAAAGGAACAGGGCAGCTTTAGAGCCTTCGGAACTGGGGGCTGAGGAGGCGAGGGAAGAGAGCCGCATGATTGATGGAGTTCTGGTTGGCTTATAAAGGGCAGCCGGGAGTGCAGGGAAATAATCAGGGAAAAGGGCGTCCCGTGCTGGCTTTCTCACAGGGACGAAATGAATCCCGCTCCTCTGCATTATTAAGTTGTCAGGCGGGCTGATGATGAAAATCTGAAGGTCAGGCATAACAAGAAGCACCTTATGGGGGGGTCACGACCTTTCTGGAAGTGCTACACTCATGTTTATCTGCACCTAACCCTTATCCACAATTCTTCATTTGATAAGAACATTGGGCGGGGGGGTAGGAAGGGCGGGCGTCGCCTCATATGTATAAGCAGTGAGTGGAATGAGGCTTCCCGTGAAACGGTTGAGGAGGCCCAACGCACGGTGCAAGATAATAAGCCAAAAGGACCCACGAGGGATGCAGGCAGAAATTGTTCGCTACAGTGAAACTCAATAAAGGGATCAAGAGCTTCCCTAAATGACAAATTTGGTACAGTGGTGCTAAAATCAGGATTCTCCCTGGGATTGCTGTGGCAATTCACTCTTGGCAGTTCCACTTTTTATTTACTTTGGAGATCCTAATGGCATGGGGGTGGCTTTTTTGGGAATGTTTATTTCTTCATCTGCTGGTTTTAATCCAAAGGCTGAAGGATGATCGGAGAGAAATATTCTATTTGATTGATTTTTTTTGTTTGTTTGTTTCCAAACTGTAAGAGGAACAGCCATTCTCATGCATCTTGTTGGTCTGTGTTTGGTGGGGAGTTTATATTTTTCACTTACAGAATTCTTTTCCAGGTGTTCTCCATTTCTTGGGAACTGAGGAAATGTTTTGGATTTTCAGCTGGGACTCATAGACCAAATCTCTAACTGATCACAAAAATAAACATATCACTTGTAAAAATAACACTGGAACAATTCACAACCTGTTTCCAGTGACACTTCCAAATCTAGTTGTTTATCTCTGTTTGTAAAAAGAGCATTCCTCAGATTTTGATTCTTTGGCAGCAGTGTGAAAAGCACAGCATTTATGAAATCATTTACTTTTAAAGGTGAAAATGTGTTTGATATTACACAAAAGGAGAATGTCTGGCAAAATTAGGACCAAAACCCATTGGCCTAGGAAATTAACAATTATAAGAGTCAGTTAAGGCTTTTACCTTCCTGAAAACAGAAAGCTTCAGAGCCAGGAAGTTAGCGCAGCCGACTGAGAGCCTGCTTAGGCAAGCGTGGGGGCTAGTGTTTGGTCCCTGGCACCACATGCACACGTGTAAGCCCAGTGCTGGGGAGGCTGAACACGGGAGGATCACCACGTGTCCGAGCTGCGTGGCGGGACCCTGCACAAAGTACATTTTTAAAAAAGGTTCAAAGTTTAGAAAGAATGAAGAAGTGAAAACTTCTATGGTTTCTCTTGTATTTCTTCTGCTTACATACATCTTCCAAGGATAATTCATGATTTCAACACGATGCTTCGAAATAGATTCAGTATAACACCAGGAAGGGTAACATTTAAGTGCATGCTATTCAACTAGAGTTATACGTTATTTCTTATGACTTGCTTAATATTTTTCTCAGGTCCCTAAAGTTATCTCCATAAGTGGCTTGTGGTTTCTTCTACCAGCTCACATGTACAGAAACATTTTCCTACATAGATAAGCCATACAGAAACAAAGAAAAAAACTTATTTTAGTTTTTCAGTGCTATGTAAGAATAGAAGTGAGATATATACAACTTGACCTAGCCATCAAGCTTGCCCCGTACATTTGAAGATCGTATCTGTGTTTTTGTGGCATGTGTAGTTCCCTGAAAGGCTGCGATAAAATCATTACCTTACTGCAGTTCCCATGTTTGCAATGCTTGTTTAAAAATTGTTCTCCTGTTGTAAAATAATGTTCTGCAGCTATAGTGTTCTCGTGCTTTTCATTACTTCTTTCTTATGTCCTTCTTTTCTTTTTTCATTGCCTGAAGACAAGATAAGTTTATAATTAATGAGGCTCTGTTCTTGTCCTGTGTGGACCCAGTCAAAAGGAGGGCTCTGCTTCTTCTCTACTGCTAGTGTGGTGACACGTTGGGGTTTTTGATGACTAACTTTTTACACAGGGTGGAGCAGTTGCTGAGGAATGAGTCCCCAGAAACTGCCATTGTGAAATTCTTTAAGGAGGGAAGTTTAATTAAAAAATAGTTCTTTTGTCCCTTTGAACACTAAAATTAAAAATCATTCAGAATGTCTTTTGCATGATATCAATTAGAAAAAAAAAATCCATATCTCTTTTTCTCTTTTTTTGGTCCTGGGGTCTTTATAAAGTCAAAGTTCAGCTTGTCACTAGCTCCATTAGCTTGGATGTTTTCATACAAGACTTAGTGGTGGGTTTCTCGGTGATGTAGCATTCCCTCATCTAAGCAGCTGTATCTTACCCACACAGAGTATTGCAAACAATAACTGATCTTGTTGCACAAAGCATAAAAATAAAATTGTATTTTTGGAAATCATGCTTTTTAAAGTCTTTTGATTCCTTCTCTAAAATGTGAATTTAAATTTTTCTCCCCAAACAGATGTGGGCATGTTAGGGAGAATTAGATCAGATCATTTACAGATAGAATTGAAGGTGTTGGCAGTGATGAAATTGTCAGCCAGAGCTTTAGGAACACGGGATCAGCCCCTAGATCTCCGTGTAGTTATCTACTGCCAGTTTGGTTTTTATTAATTGTCTCAGCTTTGTCCCTTCCTTGCTTTCCTGGTTGGGTATTTAGAGTATATTGTGTGTCTTCAAGCAGTTCTGATAAGACTGTGCCTCTGGTTCTAGTTTTTCCAGTTTTATATGACATGTGGACATTTATCTTAAAATATTGGTAACAACTACATGAAAGATTGGGACTCTGTTTACTCAAGCCTTGGTATTCTAGGTATTGTCTGCAGACCGGTAGAGTCTGTCGGTTGGCGGACTGAGAGCATGAGTAACTTGTTAGAAATGCAGAGGCTCAGGTTCTGAATCACCGATACCCACTAAAAAGCTGCATTTT
Organism: Tympanoctomys barrerae; assembly: GCA_002564285.1. Lineage (NCBI taxonomy): Eukaryota > Metazoa > Chordata > Mammalia > Rodentia > Octodontidae > Tympanoctomys > Tympanoctomys barrerae. The sequence goes on from NDGN011439518.1 coordinate 4,850, forward strand.
AACAAGATACAAGGTGATTCACCAGCATATTCCACTTTGACTGACGTAGGAGCCCGTTGGCACTTGTCTGGGCTCCCTTTCATTTAGGAGAGGGTCAGCCCACTCTCTGTTACACGGCCATTTCAGGTCCCTCCTACTGTCACAGCATGGTTGACAAATGTATAATCTTTCTCTGCTTGTCTTCCTCTTAACTGAGCTGAAAACATCAAAAAAGAGTTGGAAAGTGCTGGAAATAATTCCCGTGGAATTAGAAATCTCCAGAAAAAGGAGGACGCTGCTTCTCCTTGAAGCGATTATTTAGTAGGTAACTAGTAACACATTGTAGTATAGCAAATACCAGTGTAATTAGTTCATTATAAGTTTTTGTAAAAAGTTCTTATAATAATAGCACATACTTTTATTTTAAAATGTATTTGATTGTTGCAGAGTCTCACTACACAGCTCAGATTCGTGGTGATCATTCTCCTTTCGGCCCTCTAGCACCGGGATTACAGGTGTACACCACTATGTCCACCCTGGGGATGGGGCTAGCATGGCTTGCGGTGCTGGGGATCGAAACGCGGTCTCTGCACTTTGCCTGAGCTTGCCTAAGCAGGCACGTTAGCTCTGAGATATCTTGCGGGCCCAGCACACATTTTTAAATTATCCACTCTTTCAAAAAAAAAATGCTATTTTCATGGCACATTTTGCCAGTTGTTCCTTGTTTCCCAATCTTTGCATATAATAAAAAGTATTGCTTGTATTTTTAAAAAAGTATCAGAAGGTGAATACTACCTTTACTACACCCATCATTTTATTTTCAACTCTGCAAGAAAGCTGTACCATGACTTTTTCTGCTGCTGTCTTTTTTATGCATTCTTTATTTCATCAGCCAATCGATGCAAATCCATTTTAAATCTCAATGGGTTAGAACTTGGCATGTGAGTGGGTTGGCCAGGTGCATGTTTCCCTTCAAAATATGACAAAAGTCATGGCTGAAATATAGAGCGGCAAAAATGTCAGAGAGTTTTGCCAAGCTGTGGCCAAACAAGGCTGACTGTTATTAGCAAGGGGGCAGAGGGGCAAAGGGGGGAGGCCGGGCTTGTGGGCAGCCTGCCATTTGCATAATGATCCTTCTAGTTTTTTTAAAATAGTATATTTAGCTTCTGTTCATTCCTTTTGAGCTTCTTTTTCCCAGCTTAGCAAATGGTTGTTCAGAGAGAGAAATGAAAATACAAAAAAAAAAAAAAAAAAAGATGTAGGTGAGGTGAGAATTTGAAAGTTTTGATGATCTTAAGCCCCAGATATTTAAACCCTCTCAACATCTATCCTAGTGACAATTCAAAATTCAGTTTCAGATGCCATCCATAGCATGAAACATCACAGTGGCACACACATACACACACACACACACACACACACACACACACACACTATATGTACCACTGAGCAGATGCTACAAAACAGGGCTGAAACAGTTGCTGGTTCATTTTAGATAATCATAGCAGATTAAGCAGTAGTTTCATTGCAGTGTTTTTACTATGCATTATTTTTACTATGCTGCGTCCTTTGAAATAATGGGAATTGATTTCACAGATCTTTTGCATATTACTGATCCTGAGTAATGTTGCCGAGTAAAACCTTTTCTATCCTGCCACTGTGAAAAGGCTCTAATTGGAGAAGAAGGTTCCCCCGTGGAAGACTCGCTTCCGCCGATTTGAGGCTGGAAAGCAATTGAGCCAGGGAAACTATATGTGGGCCTTTGTGGTTTAGCAGCTGTAGCTTTGTGTCCTGATTTAGCTGACCTAAAATTCACACGCTCCCAGCTCCCAGAGCATCGTCTGCATTGCCCTTGGTTTCCCCTTCTTGGCCCTCGGCTCACCCCAGCCCCCACCACATTTGTCCTGCTAGATAAAACAAATGGAAATGCACTGATGAGAATCGAGGAGCTGGGAGAAGTGAAGTAGAGACAAGGATTCCTGATGTCTCGCATAATCAGACACAGCCTTAAAGTGCATTGATTCTGTTCCTTGGAGTTTGGGTCACATTCCATGCAGTCCATTTTTACATGGCCATTTGACTATTTTCTCTGACTAGCAGGTCTGCTAATGCAGACTTGGATAGATGGATTGACAGAACAGAGATTTTCGTCCCTCCTTTCTCCAAAAATATCAGTATGGCTGATTGGGTTAAAACAACCACTTATTCTTCTTAGAACGATTTTTTTGGTACACAGTGCCGTGGTTTCATGTATTTTAAAAGTGTCTCTGAAGGATTCATGTGTTAGAAGCTTGTACTCCAGTGTGATATGTCAAGTGTTGGAACCTTTAGAATGTAGAGTGTAGTAGGAGGTCTCGGGGACTTTGAGGGTCCTGACTTGGGAAGAATTAATGTAGCTGGTGAGAGACTCTAGTTTGCTTCTCCAGAGTGTTGACAAAATAGCAAGACTGGAACTTCCCTTAGCTCTGGCCTCTGCCTCTCTATGTGATGTCGCGCTCTTGTGACTGCTTCTCTCATTTGAGAGCACATCTTCTCACAGGAGTCTAGATGAGGCTGGTTCTGCACCCTTGATTCTAAAGAATGGAGCACTAAGTAAAGTGCTTTTCTTAATACAATACCCAGCCTTGAGTATTTGGGGATAGTAACACTAACAGACTGATGCATTAAATATCTGTATGTTGCTCAAGCCTTCATTTCAAACCCAATGGAAATTTCTCTTTATGGAAAGTGAGAAGATAGTCACAAGGAGAGAAAAATGCGAAAAAATAATTAAGCAATCTGGATTGTACCACACTATAATTCCTTGTCTTCAGTTAGCCGTATGATAAGTAAGGAATCATGTTCAACTTCACTGGAGCCTCTCTTTCTTCTTACCTGACTTTGGAGTGGTGCAGGTAGCTTTCTTAACCACTTCTCTGACCTGCAATTTCATTAATGTTAGATTTGAATGTAAATACTTACCTTTCTTTGCAACATACCATCCAGACTGCAAGCCAGCCAGTCTGTACTCAGCCAGAGATGCTAGGAAGGGCTTGGGAGATGGACAGATTTTATCTGACATCCTCCAAGAACAGGATGTGGCTAGTGTTTCCACTTCACTGTAGTATGTGGAAATGCTTGGGCATATATCATTTCAGATGATAAGATTGGTTGGATTCAGCAGATTCTACAGTGATTCTCAATACCATTTGGGTCAAGTCATCTGTTTCTGTCCTCTCCAAGGATAAAAGGATCAGCAAAGAAAACGAAGGGCAATATCTGTGGTCCTGTGAAGCTTCCCACAGAGTTGAAAGGCATCTGGTTCCACCCAGACTTGTAATTTCGACAGCTCGCAAACTGTTCTGGAAATGTCCCAGGATATGTTGATCTTATGTTAGTGGATGCAAACGGGGGACAGAGAAGAGGAGTACAACAGTGAAGTAGAAGGAGTTTGAATGATAAACAGTGATTTGTGAGATTTGGGATGAAATATAGTTAAAATGGTTTTTGTTTGCATGATGTTCAGAGCCTTTTATCTGTGAACATGCACCATGAATCTTCTAGAGGATGGTGGGCTTTGTAGGATCTTTTAAACACACTAGGACCAAAGCTCTCTGGATCCGGGTGGCTGGGTTTCCAGTTAATACAACAGCAGCTCCTAGAGGGGGTGCACACACTTTGGAAAGTGATTTTTAAAACTCATTATTTTATGTATCTCCATCGTTCTTGGTAGGAATGGACCAAGACCTCGGTGTTAAGAGGCAGGTAAAGATGGTGTATGTGTCCACTTTTCAGCTTAAACTTTATGAGATATTGGGGTATTCATAGCCTACTGTGAAGAAATTTCGTCATCCTGCTTAAACCACACCACCCATTATACACAGACCCACCTAAATTTTAGTAATAGTAAAATACTCTGCATTTTCTAAATCTCCCATGTGCCTTGCCCACCCTCGTATTGGGTCATAGTGTCTCCTTCCTAAAAATCCCTTCAAATTTGTGCCTACTTTGAAACTTTTATTCTTCTTTAAAGAACCACATCAAATGCTAGGGAGCATCCTTTGGTCATCTTGCAAGTAATCTTTCTGTTTGGTTCCTATGCAGCAATTTATACAGTCACTAGTACTGCGCACACATTTTCTCCTGCTTACTTCGGTTTTATTATTTTAATTCCTGTTTTTTAAATGTTTATAGGATCTAATTACAGAGCTCAGTCTGCATACATGGTCTTATTAATCTATGATGTGTGCACCTCTTAAATACTGTACACACTTAACCATAAAATCACTCTCTTCAACAATGAAGGAGGCTTAGTGAAGTTGATGAAAATCTAGGGACTTTGCTAAAATTAGTGTCACCTTGCATGACTCAGATTAGATGTCTGAAATGAAACTTTGGCATCTTTTCAAGTTTCTGTTGCTTTGGCCAATGCTCTAACTGTGTCCGGCATTGAGTCTCACATTGTTTACATGCGTCATTTCTACCTTGACACTTTCCTTTCATACTTAAAATCTGTAAGAAGATGGAATTGATACTTCATGACACATTCCTTTTGAGATTAGTTTTGAGAACCTCTTCTCAGAAAAGTGGCATTTGTTTTGTGTTATCTTAAAGTGACAGAGACACCACCACTTGACTTACATGAGCTGAGTTAAAATTACTACATTAGCTCAGCATACAGATGTGCCGAGGATTGTGCTAGGTTTCGCAGATATAGATAACTAAGACTTCTAATGGTACATTCATGGCAAAGACAGGCAAATAAAGATGTCATTTCAAAAACGACGTAAAGTTGGTCCTCTGGCTCTCTATCTCTCTGTCTCTGTCTCTCTGTCTCTGTCTCTCTGTCTCTCTCTGTCTCTCTCTCTCACACACACACAACACCTCTGTCTCTCTCTCTCTCTCTCTCTCTCTCTCTCTGTCTCTGTCACACACACACACACACACACACACACACACTGTGCAAGAAAAGTTGTGAAGCGACATTCCCCCTAACATGAATGCTTAAAGGCTCAAAATAATTTTTTTTTATTCTGCCATTTTAAAATTTATTGCCTAAATATTCCTGACTATGTTTATATCTGAAGATGGGAAATTAGCCTTTTGCCATCACGCATTTGTTGCTGAACATTTCCTACTCTGGTAAAACTCAGTGAGCCTGCAGTTCTGACAATCTGCCACAACTGGCTTTGGTGGCTTCTGTGCCCCAGCGGAGGAAAGGGAGCTAGGAGCTGGCTTTTGCGTCAGCTGGAATCAATTTTTTCTACCCTAGTCCATTTACTAGAATTAACTGTTTCGGAAGAAGCTCAATTTTGCTGGAAAATCCAGAAAAGATTTTAGTTACAGTTCCACATAATAAAGCAATTGTGTAATTAGTAATACATTTGTCACTCTTTGTGGGGGGAGGGAATAACACATGTATTGGTTTAGTGTAAATCCTGACAGTGAAGATTTCTTTTCCCAAGGAATTATGCCATTATACCATAAAAATGTCAAGGCACAAGTTTACTGTTCCTACTAATATTCTAAAATATTCTCGTAGCCTGACATCTCTGTCAATTAAAATTAAACAAAATTGCATTCTGCCATATACACTTCAAGGAGGAAGCATTTCAGTTTATGGCTGCTCGTTGAATTGATTTTTAAGATGGCATCTGTAAAACTTAGCTTGAGCAAGATGAGGTGGGACGTATTTAAGGACCAGTCAATTTAAAAAAAAAATGTTTTTAAAGATCATAAATTGACAGCCAGAGTAGACTGCACGTAACTCCAGGTTCTTCAGCTATTATAATAAATCCAGAGATTCTTTTGAATTGGATATTTACACTGACATAATTTAATGCCAACACGATCCCAGCTTGTTTTGGATTTCCAATATTTTTGCAGAGAGTCACATAAACAAGGAAGCTCATGAGCGTTGCTCCGCGAGCACAGATTTGGGAAAAGTCCTTTGAGCAGTGTTTCTCACAGCAGAGCAGTGGGGACGTGCTTTCTCACGGGACCTCACTTCTCCGGGAGAAGAGCAAAGCTGCATCCCCGGCAAGAACTCCTTCGGGTAGGGTCTCGCTGCCAACGACGTCCTCCGGGAGCTCACCCTCTGCGATAGGAAGATGAGCCCCGACAATCTCAGTCCCAATTCCTACAAAAGGAATCTGAAAAGTGGTCTCCAGGCTTATCGCTCTCATTGCCAAACCTTAATGTACAATGTTTTATTGATGCATTTAAGGCAAGTATTATTTAATGATCCAGAATTCCTCAAGGCCAAAGTACCTCCTTATTCTTTGTTAAGCACATTTTGGAAACTCAGGGCGCCTTTCTGGGTCACCTGGTTACCACTTAAGGGAAAGCGATGATATCCTCAGCAGCTTAAAAGGGTTTGTGCCCCTTTAAACAAGTTCACAAGTGACGTTCAGACTTGGCTGCTGTCTGGAATAATTTGGAAGTCGGGATGCAGCAATCGTGCTCTTAATGGGTAGGTCCTTCGTCACGACACAAAGGAAATTAGATTTCTGAGAAAGCAGGAGTAAAGATCAGGGGGGCTTTATGCTTCCCTTAAAAGGTTGGATGATTTAGGAACTATTACATACAAGGATTTGGATTTTTCCCAGAAAGATGGCAGCTTCCTCAGCGCTTACCGGTGAATTCCAATCAATTCTGACCACGCAAGTCTTGGGCCAGCCAAATAGCTCAGCGGATTAAAGCGCCTGCAAGCAGGCACATGGGCCTGGGGTTCGATCCCCAGGCCTGCTGGGCCGCCGGCCCTGCCCCTGGGGCCAGCTAAGAGGGCCATTGAGACTGGGCGTGGTGGCGTGCGCCTGTGATCCCCGCTCTTGGAAGGCTGTAGACAGGTGCATCACTACGAGTAGGATCTAGTAGTGAGACCCTGAACCTGTAGACCCTTCCCTAAAATGCAAAGATAAATAAATAAATAAATAGCTCCTCCATCTTTCAGCTTCTCATATGTTGCTAGCATAGAATGACTCCATAAGCACTTTTGCAATTGTAGATAATTTAATTGTATATCGGACTCCTCTGCACCTGAAGTGACAAAGATGTAAGGTAGCTGGAAGTGACTGGAGAAAATTACTCTTGAGAGAGTCCTGTTTGGTTTCACAATGACTCACGGAGACGTCCTAGGGAGATGACACAACTTGAAAATGTGAGATGTATACAGAGGTCTCTATTGGCCTCTGATAGTCACCAGTTTTCTTCTCACTTTCATTTTTATTTATTTATTTCTTAATCTTTTAATGTTTTGTATTTTTTAGGGAAGGGTCCACAGGATGTTCAGGGTCTCACTACTAGATCGGACTCATAGTGATCCGCCTGTACAGAGTCTCCTAAGAGCTGGGATTACAGGCGCGCCACCGTGCCCAGTCTCCATCATTGTCTCAGTACGGCCCAGGGGCGGGCCCGCACAGCAGGCCCAGGGGTCAAACCCCTGGCGATCAAACCCCCAACCCCTGCGCCTGCTTGCAGGCACTTTAATCCGCTGAACTATTTGGTCAGCCATCATTTTCAATTTTAAACACTTCGTCTCTCACTTCCTTAATTTTTCCCTCTTTTCCTTAATATTGGTCCTGTTGAGGTAAGGTGTGTCATCAGTAGTCATCCATTTTGTGTTCATCTCCTAGTTCTATTTATGGATTGTAGTCATGACAGCAACCAGGTCAGAAGGAAGGGTTGGAGATACAGAGCAAGTGCCCAGACAAGGGCACGAGAGGCAGGATGCTCAAGGTGAGAGAAGTCAGTAGCCCAGAGCCTTTCTGAACTGGTTACAGAGCCGCAGAGAAGGCAAGAGTATGCGAGGGGATCCAGGATCCGTTCTCAGCCACACTGTACAGGTGGCCTGAGCACAGGAATCTTGATTTTTAATACTCTCCCCTGCCCACATGGCTTAGTTTTTATACGGAGCTACACTGTCCAAATACATAGAATATCTGACATGGTAACATAAAGCTCCCTTTAGTCAATTACCTTCTTCCATTTAAAAACTTATTTATTTCACTATATGTAGAGGCACAGTTCTAATCATCTGATATAAATAAAAGCAACAATAAAATTTTCTTATTTCCACTAAGAATATAGAGAATAAACAATTAGAATCCTTTAAGAAGTAAATGTTCATGTAGTGTGTGTGTGTGTGTGTGTGTGAGAGAGAGAGAGAGAGAGAGAGAGAGAG
>NDGN011439533.1:0-11525 GCA_002564285.1 Tympanoctomys barrerae
ATATATATATATATATATATATATATATATATATATAATTTCCATTTTTCAAGGGTCAGAGTCAATTTCTTTGTGATAACTTCTAGCCTAAAACACAGAAAGCATCCGTAAAAGAATGTTATATCATTTGAAAATTAAGCAATTGGCATTAGCTAGTACTCATTAAAATGAAGGTATTTGTCATTTTCTTTGATAGTAAAGTATGTTAGTGTACTTGTAGTTGACAGATAGGTTTAATTTGTGCCATTATAGTGCAATAACCAAAGTAAAATGTAGGTTCTGACTTTTTAATTAGACAAAAGACCTTGCTTAGATACAAGTATAGGGGAGTGTCTAATGGTGAAAATTTTCTCTGAAGCAAGAAAATTATTTCTTTGATCTCAAATTTTATGAAGGTTCCTCTTTCATGGAAGAAGAATCACTCTTCAGGTAGAAATTTTCCTAAAGAATGAAAAAAAGATGTATATTAAAACCCAAACTGGAAATTTCACAGACTTAATTTTTATTAGATGAATCATATATGTTTTGATATGAATTTTTACTTTTAAATATTTCTAGATGAATGTAATATACTATAATGCATAAAACCCTATATGATGTTTTGAAATGAATCTTCTAGAAACAACATCCTTCCTTCACCTCAAAAGAAAAATGGTTAAGACTCAAAAATCATTGGTTTTACCCTTAAATTTTACACCCTGATAAGGCTGAAGTTGGTACTGCAAGAAAAAGTATCATCACTGAGTGCTGAGATGAGGAAACTTTTAGAGCTTTCATTGGTTCAGACAGCCCACTATGGCATGCATGCATGGGTTCCCCACATTGGTCTAGAGGAGAAATCACTTGAGCACTCAGAATTAAAGTTCTGTAGGTCTCCTCTCTGCTTTTCTCTTTCCTGGCCATGCACTTTCATGGAATTAATCAAGCTGTGTCAGCTATTAGTTAAGAGAGTGAATCCTACCAACTTCAGAACACCTTATCATTTTTAACATAATATATTTAAAAAAGCCAAAATATACCTTTCTGCCCAGTGAACCCATATCTACGTTTAATTTATTCATTTATTTGTTTGTTTATTTACTGTTAAGGTTCCGAAAGATAGCTAGTAAACAGATGAGATGGAGTAAATTTTAAAATCAAGGGTAAATATTCTATGAACTTAAGGAATTCAGAAACATTATTAAGGCTACGACTTTAAAATGTATTGAAAGGCTGGTGAGCTAGCTCAGCAGACTAAGCCCCTGCTTAGGCAAGCTCAGGGATCAGGTTTGATCCCGGACACTACACGCCGCGCCAGCCCCGCCTCCAAGAGCGCTAACCCAGGTAGTGGCACACGCCTATAACCCCAGCAGTGAGGAGGCTGAAAACAGGATTACAAGTCCGAGCTGCATGGTGAGACCCTGTAACAAATACAATTTAAAAAGTATTGAAATAAAATATTTCTATGAATAAATTTTATATCTCACTCAAAAGGTATTGCATTTTAAGATCTTTCAAGAATTATTATAGGAAGAAGAAAGCAAGAACATTTTGTAAAAGTACTAAGAGCAACATTTTTTGATATAGATTTCCTTAAAGATACATATAAATTTTAAAAAGTTCAACAAGTGTACCTGCCCACATTTCACTTGAGTTGAAAGAAAATAAAACTTTTCAATGAACTGGACTGTAGAAGCTATTTGTGTACTCCTCATGTTGATATGAGAAGTTAATCTTCCAAATTAGAATCTTATTTAAAATTTCTTCTTGCCATAAAAATAAGTCCTTGCTTATCCAGAATGCAAATAAATAGATTTGAGAGATTTTGACTATCTTAAAATAAGTTTCTGTCACAAAATCTACTTTAGTGAGAAAACTGCTATAGCAAAAAAGCAACTAATTGAATTACTCCTATCTCGATCAACTTTATTACAATATGTACAAAATATGCTTATTTTCTTTTCATTTTAAACATCTACTTAAATTTGGAAATTTTTTCATGAGACAGTAGAGTCACTGTAATTGTGAAGAAAATTTAAATTGGGCTAATTCTGCACACAATAAAGCAGAAAATAAATGTATTATATAAAACATTTCAAGTAGGAAAATCTTAATTAGAAAACTCAATTAGCATAACACATTAATAGTTCCTTCAGAGTTTGTAAAAGAAGACAGAAAACACAGGGGAGATAAACTTAGTTCTGGCTTCCACTTAGAGATTTTTTTAACTCTTCCTATCTGCTCAGCTTCCACAATATTTGCTAGGATGTGTCCTCTCAATTAATGCTAATTATGAAAGCTATTAAGAGCAAGATGATTATTTTAACTAGATCTCAATAAATATTAAATGAACCAGTGATTGGGAATTAAAGTTAAGATTTTTTTTTTTACACTTTACACATGTATACTTTGATTTATTCAACAATTGCCAAAATAAAACCTCACACTGGCTGACATCTGAAAGTGTCTGATTCTTACATCCCAAGTTTTGAAGATTTCCTTTCTGAAAGATTGTGGTTAGGTTATTGGGCTTTGGGGAGCAGGCCCACCTAGAGGTGGTTTCTAGGTTCTTTGTGTCCCAAAGGATTGATCAATACAACCACAATTGGTGATGAAATTTCACTTTTATTAAAAGTAGGAATAAAAAAAAAAACAGGCAGCATCAGATTTGGGTCAGATGAAAGTAGTAAAACAGGAGAATTTTTTAAATACTATACAGCATCAGATGGGCTGCTGTGAAGTGAATCAGTAACAAATGCTCGATAGTGATTGTTCCTCTTTTGTATTTCCCACTCAGACTTACTGTCCATGTCAGCCTAGCAATATCTTGATCAGGTTTTTCTAAGAAACCCATATGCAGGACATTGAGAACCGCTCTGTGCCTGTATCCTGGGATGGTTAATGGGTCACATTTACTTTCCCTTCTAGTCTTAGCCATACTCTCTCTCCTTGCCTCAATTATAATCCTTACTGGTTCCAGTCTAGGAAGACAAATTGCACAGTAGGTAGAGAATTTGAAATGTTTTAGCCTCCTCATGCAGACACAATAATGTTGTCATTATTTTAGCATTAACTCTCTCAATTTGTCTACTAAAGAGGCAAAGAACAAAATACCATTTTTACATCTATTTTTACTATAGAATATATGTGGGTGAGTAGGAAGACATATGGGTAGTATTTAGATACATACATACATTTACCAAACAAAGACTTTATATTTTTGTGCATTGAAGAGAAACAATTTTATTGATTCAAAGAAAAATCAATAAACAGAACATGTTCTATACAGCTGCCAACAAAGAGAATGAGCAAAGGTATGCACATTAGTCAAACTTTTAAATTTTATATATACTGTTATGTAATAAGGTCTGGTCTTGAATATACCAGGAATCATAGTGTATTTGCAAATGCTTACTAGATTCTGATGAAAAAGAATTCAAAACATCTGTCTGCACACTGAAGACCAAAAATTCCAGTCACAGGGTTAATGCCCACCACAATGTCCTGAGTATGTCCATATCCGGAAGGCACAGGATCCCATACAGAAACCTGAAGGATCTATACCACACAGGCCCAAATGCCAAGGGCAGTGCTTGAGGCTCCACTATCAGTGTCTGTGCTAAAAAGATGAAAGAAAGAGCCAGAAGGCTGAAGGATGGACACTAGAAGCTAGGATCTCCAAGATGAAGACAAGGATTGAAGATCCCTCAGAGAAGAAACACCACCAAAGATTTTGAAGAAAATCCACCCATACTCCTCTACAGGAAACAGTCACAGTGTATCTCCACCTGGGGATCAGCTGAAGTCCTTTCTTCCCATCATCCTTTTATACCTTTGCAATAACAACCGTCCCTAAAGTGGGTCTTCAATTAATCAAACAACCACCACATACAGTGTTATAATCACTTAGCTGTGAATGCAAATTAGAAGCTTTTGAAAGATTCATTAACCATTCAATCAAATAAGTAACTCATTGCACTGAAAAATTACTATGGTTGGAAAATGATTCTGAATATTTGATATATAATACCCATAATTATATTAATATTATACATACAATATGATAAAAATATCTATGACAGTTATGTCATCATCATTTTAAGCAACTGGAATGTTACACCAAAAAGGCCAGACTTAGTTTATATTAAGTCCTCAGAAAGTTGTATCAAATCTAACTCAGTCTCAATAGATGGCCCCAAAATTCTTTCACTCATTTTTTATTCTTAAAATCTCATATCCTCTCCTCTTTTTTGAAGCTTTCCTCATTCCACATGAAGAGAGTCCAGTTGCCACAATGCAACCAGAAACTGTCATATTGCCCTTCTTATGTTCCAGGTGACTGCAATGACTCAACTTATTTTTAACTTCATCATCAGTAAAGAATAAAATGGTGCTTATCTCCTACTACTGTTATGAAAATTAAGAGCTATACTTTATAAAGTAATTGATAAAACATATACACTGCATAAATGATGTGTGCCTTTCTGTCATAACACAACACTCTATACTCACCTCTTTTGTGATTCAGATTGTACTACAACATTGTATAGTTTATTCAATTGTATTTTTACTAGTATATTATTTTAACATATTTTTACTAGTGTAATATAGTAGCCAATTATGTTATCTTAGTCAATCTTTGAGTCACTCATACTGAGATATACAGCAAATCCTTTATATCAAGTACACACAGAAATGAGCATATGTTGATTTTATTGAATATATGAGACAGCAATTGATTTGAAGCTATAAAAATTAAACGTGTTCTAAGTGGCATAAAAAAACTCAATATAAAAGTGTTTTGAAAGCGCTTGGAATTGTGCTTGACATGGTAACAACTTGAAACGTCTTAGTTATGTTATCAGTATAAAATGATCTGTGATAACAGATGCTGTAAAAGTTTTAAACTATAATCAGGCAAAAATGATTGTGTTTTTTTGATTATAGAAAGAACGACATACAAGTTAAATCGTAATCTGAATCTTTGCATACAAGGAGTTTACCAGGTCCTAACACATGTAGCTGAAACGAATTTATCACTTTTTAAATTTTTTAAAGTATGACAAGTTTTAATTGGTACCTACTGTAGTGGGCATTTTTCTACAGATTTGAAGATTCAACATGTTTAAAGTAAAAAAAAAAAAGAATACCCGGCAAGAAATGTATTCCAAGATATTTTAAAACCGAATGCCAAACATATGTTTTAATACAATATAAACTACATATTTATTCAATATGCATAAACTTGTGGTAACAGTTAAGAGTATATTTTCACAGTTAAACTTCAATTTCATTCTCTTCCCAAGTTAATCCTTAATTCTGGTAACAATTTTAAAACCATATCAAGGCATCATTGAAGTCTAGTGTTACTAACTTACTTTTCTATGCAATAGCAGTTCAAACTCATAAGATAACATCAAAGAATTATTTGGATGGCAAAGCATAGTCTGTACTACTCAGGATGTGTAACCAAGCCTCTGATTATATTCAGAAATAGGCCGAAAAAAATTCACTCCACACCTGATTAATGAAAAGTCATAAGGACTACTGAAATGTGTTGATAGGTAAAATAAAGTTAGCTTTCATTCCTTTCTGTGAAATTGTGATAATATAAAAATACTGTAGGATGAGAGACAACCAAAAGGTGTGTGGTTAAATCCTGAGTCATTGGAAAAGAGAAGAAGCAGCCATAAAGACCACAGAAATGATAAAAATAGATTCTAACCTGTTTACTGAAATATATAAAATGTAAAATTTTATTCTGAATTTCAATACTAAGTACTGAGAAGCACTATTCTTTATCAACCATATTTTCCTCTCAAGGACAGACTTTCATCAACGATTTCAAAAGTTCCCAGCTTCAGAAAGGCACTTTCTGAGCTTCTCTTATCCCCTTGTAAATTTTATGCTCAAGGAAAATGATATCTCAAGTTCCTTTAAGTTAAAAAAAAATTCTATGATACTAAGTGAAAAAGAAAAATGAAATGGCAGTTGGCCATGCCTTAATGATTTACCTTGGCATCTGGTCAAATGACCTGGGCAAATGTTCTTTTGAAAAATGTCATAGAATTTTTATTAATGATGAATATTTAAGATCTCAAACCATTCTCATCTTAAAGAAGACTACTTTAGCAATCTAGGTTCTGTCAAAACTCAGTTTTGAATGACTTGACCCTCCTGGTAATTGAACTAGTTCTGCATGTAAATGCACTATAAATCACTTTTCCCTCAAGCTTCCAAATTCTATTGTTGAATGTGAGCAAAATACACACCAAATATTAAAGAGACATACAAGCATTTGTTTTTCCAGGAAACTGGCATTTGTTATTCGGTTGCTGTCTGCTGTGCTGAATGATGGGAGCTTAAACTTTGCAAACTTAGTTTCATAGGTAACATAAGTTTTAGGAATCATTTCCCAATGCAACTTAATTCCAAATACGAAACACAGCAGGAAGATACAAAATTATGGCAATTAGGAATGAGAAAATCTCAACAGTGTTGTCCTTGAGTGAATAAGCAAAAAACACTGAATGATGATAAAATATTAACATCATTGTTAGCATTTTAATTGTGCTGATGGCCTGCATGTACTATATGATTAATTTCATTGATGGCTTTTGTGTATAACTTTAGTGTGATGTGGTCATACTAGTGTTGTGGAAAACAGGGTATCAAACTTTTTCAGTTGGCAAAAGGCATAGAAACAATTTTATTTGGCTTGCCTGGGTCAGAGAAACCTGCACTTCATAATTTCCAAGCATGAGAGTTAGTGTTACAAAGGTTTTTATAGAGTATGTGGTGAAAGAAAATGAGCTCAAACAAAGACAGGCAAAAATAACAGGTTTATAACTTTAGGCATCCTGTCAACATCAGTCAGGCAGGGTATTTAACAAAGATGGGGGAAGTGGCGATAGGTGACACAAGTAAGGGGGTGAACTTCCAGCTTGGGAGGGGGAGGAGGAGTTTAGAAAACCATGAAATGCCTGTGTTAACTATGGATATATAGCCCAGGTGGGAGGAGGGAGCTAGGAGTAGGCTAGTTAGGGGCAGAAAATACTGTGGTCAGCCAAGACAAAGAATCACCTTTTCATTTATTTTTTTTTTAATTTATTGTTTTGTATTTTAGAGAACGGTCCACAGGGTATTCAGGGTCTCACTACCAGATCGAACTTTTAGTGATCTGCCTACTTACGACCTTCCTACATCTGGGATTACAGGAGTGCGACCACCATGCCCAGTCTCAATTGCTGCTTCAGTGCATCCTGGGGCGGGGCCGGCACAGCAGGCCCAGGGATCGAACACCTGATCCGTGAGCCTGCTTACAGGTGCTTTAATCTGCTGGGCTATTTGGCTGGCCCGAGAATCACCTTTTAAAAAGACCAATTTCTTCTCCACTAGCATAAAGTTGATAAATGATAGTCATGAATGAGTACAGTGACTTTTATAGTGAACTTTTAAAAATTACTAGAGAACAAATTCTGGAATGAGAAAGAGCTGGATTTAAATCCCTGTACTACTGAGGCAGGAAAATAGGGTGTAGAAGCATGCCTGGAAAAGGAGGGGCAACCTGTTAATTACAAAATCTCATGACATACACACAATTCCCAAAGTCCTGCAGAGTACTTCTCTAAGAATTCAAGCAGGTTTTCCATAGTACTGCACAGACCTGCTGTCAGCAGATAAGTGGGAAATGCAATAAGAACAATCTACATTGAGCTTTCTGCTGCTAAGTCCACTCTCAGTACCTAGCTCTTGTCCTGTAGCGTGCTGTCACCTCACTGAAGAGGAAATTTTTGATGGCAAATTCCTAAGGTTAAAGAACACACATATGCAAGACATCAGCAACAACGGCAGGCAGCATGGAGCAGAGCGGAGCAAAGAGTGCAAGAGCACAAGATCAAGAGCCACTTGCATCTTTATTGTATTATTCTTATACAGGTTTTTATTTCGTATTTACATTCCTGCACAGTGCCACAACAAAGGCATGCATGTCTACCTGTGTTAAGTCATAGTCATACAACTGTATCACACTGTGCACCCGTGCTAGACAAGCAGGGTCACATCCTCAGGTGTCCTTGAATGCCCCTTAGCTTCAAATCAGTCTGAGTCATTCCCCAAAGATGTTTTTGCTTGTGTCAAACTTTTTCTGCAGGACCTACTTTCCTTTCTGTCTTTAATAAATATAAAATCTTGCTGCCTTTTTCCACTTGCTCAGAGAAAAAAAGAAAAAACTAACTAGAAGCCATCTTGTTATGGTTTGTTTCTAGATGTGACCCCAAAGCCCCATGTAGTCAATGGGATGGCTTCTATAGTTTGTGCCTAATTCATGATCTAATGCTGGGGTTATGGGTGTGAGTTCTACACTTACTCTGGGGCAGATAATCTGCATACAAAGGTAGGAGGGGGAAAGAGGCTTTCTAGCTGCAGCAGCTGCTGATTCTTCCTTTGCTCTTTGCTGTTTTCTGCTGCCATGAAGCCCTGAATGGCTGTCCTCTGCGGTGTGACACTCTGCCTGGAGCCAGCAAGTATGGACGGGAAACCTCCAGTGACTGTGAGCTAAAAAAAAAAACCTTTCTTTCCTTCATTTTGTGTGTCGAGTATTTTGTCCCAGCAGCAAGAGAAAACTAACCAAGACGTAACTCAAGAAAGGAACTCCAGCTCCACAAGCTTTGCAGTGCTACCACTCACAAGCAATGAAGTTAGTTAGTTACAACTTAGGTTATCTTATTGTGTCAGTTTAGTTACGCATAAGATAAGAACAGTAATACCATCTACCCAAACTGTTTCATGGCGTAAATGTAGAGAAGCATATGAACCTTGAGAAGACTGATTAAGGCACATATGACACTATTATTGTTATTCTGTCATTATTTATTTACTATGTATTATTTTATGGTCCTTTGGGAACTGTTTCAATTATAATTGTTATATCTTATGTATATCACAGTTAAATAATAACCAGACATTTATGATAGATTACAATAGCTTCAGAAGTCAAGCTTTCTACTATGTCAGATATTAGAAGATTCATTACTCAATAATATGATATTTAGGAATAATATTATTTAAAATACAAGGTCTGGCCAAATAGGTCAGCAGATTAAAGTGGCAGGGTCAGGAGATTTGAGCCCCAGGTCCGCAGTAGTGGCCCCATTCCCAAGTCGTGCTGGGATAGCAATTGATACTGGGCGTGGTGGTGCACACCTGTAATCCCAGCTTTTGGGAGGCTGTAAACGGGTGGATCACTATGAGTCTGATCTAGTAGTGAGACCCRGAACACCCTGTAGACCCTTCCCTAAAATAATAAATAAATAAATAAATAAATAAATAAAAATACAGATAGTATAATTTGGGTATAGGACCGCTCCTTTTCCACTGACTGAACCTGGCCAACTGCAGGATCAACCTCCAATGAGCTATGTCCTATGAAAGGGAAAAATAAAGATATCAAAGGCCCCCTGGAAATTCCTAATGTTTCAGGGCACAGAACCTACAATAACTTTGGCTCACCCAGAACTTGTTCATCCCTATGGATTGCAGGCCACGTATCCAACTACAGCTAAGTCAACTATAGGAAAGGACACCAACGTAGACACAATGGAGATGACACAGCACTCTATCAATTACATTGTCAATCATTATCTGAAAGCCCCAATAGAAGGTATCCTACATGAGTCACACATTTTCAGATTCTTCGGCACAATTTATTTCCTGTCCAATGGATTTTTCTTTCCACCAGTGCCATATTTTCTTCTCTGCTGGCACAAACCTATTCGCTCTGAGTGAACTGTCTGTTACCAATGTCATCAAATTCACATACTTTTACTATACCATTGTGTACAATACCCATATCTCTTTTCATCACCCACAAGAATTTGGAAGCTTGTTCTGGGAACACCATAACCCATAGTAACAAATATATCTATCATTATATTAAAAGAGGATTAGTTTAAACAATAATACTATAAAAAATTGAAAATTTAAAATGGAACAAGTATCAGTGTACAAAACTGCCTGTACTGCATAAAAGAAGCACTGAAAGAAAAAATGGAAAGAAAACTAGCAGGTGTTTAAAATGTATAGGATTGTCTATTAGCCTCTAAAATATACAGTTGTGTAATGAACATGCACCTACTCCCTAAAATCAATGTACTACAAACATGTGCTGTTCGAGGAAAAACATTAAAATACTCCTACCCCTCCCTTTTTACTGACTCCATAAAG
Source organism: Tympanoctomys barrerae (assembly GCA_002564285.1). NCBI lineage: Eukaryota > Metazoa > Chordata > Mammalia > Rodentia > Octodontidae > Tympanoctomys > Tympanoctomys barrerae. Next base: position 10,204 of record NDGN011439533.1, read on the forward strand.
CAAGCATGAGATCTGACAATGCGTTTCAAGTCCACTCATCTCAGTAGCCATCACCTTGAACTTACTCCAGACCATTGTCACCTCTCACTTTTGCTCCGACAATTACCTTCCAACTGGTCTACCTCACCCTTCATCTAATTTTTTCTCCATGTACCTGAATGCTTTTTGGAAAAACAAATCGGATCTTGTATCCCTGTAGAATTCTTGCATTCTCCTCACTCTTATACGCTTCAATGGCCTCTTCCTAAAGAAACATAGATGTGTGACCACACTCGGCCCCTCTCTCCAGCACATTCACTGTGTTCTTTCTCTTTAACCAAGTAACTCTTTCAGTCAGTTCCTCACACTGGACATCTCTCCACACATGTGGGTGTTGGCACAGAATTATGTTCTAGACTCCTTCCTTTTCACTTGTTCACTTGGTTAACTCTGACTCGTTCTTCAAGTCTCAACTGAAATCAGTCACTTAAGAGGGCCCTTCTATGACTTCAGTGATGTGCAAGATTAGTATCACAGGTCTGAAATCAATAAGTGCGTATACTTCAGCGTGATCATAACAGTTTCAACTTCATAAATGTTGCTAGTTATTGGTGTTTATTTGATCCTTGACTATCTCTCTTCTAGATGTTACTAATAAAATTATATTAGGTCTTTGCTAGGTAACCTGTTTTGTTTACACACATATATAAATTTTTTATATATATATATATAATATATATATATATATATATTATATATATATATATAAAATTCTAGTAGCATCCTGACGAGTAAGTAATAGTATCACTCTATAAAAGAAAAATAATGTAAGATATGGCAAAGATTAAACATATTGTTCAAGGTCACAAAGTAGCAGATGCAGGATTCAAACCCTGGCATTATATTCAGAAAACATTCTCTTAATCACTTCATTTGTTACCCTTTAGGAACAGAAAAGGATTGATGTTATTACTGTTGTGTCTTCAAGAATGAACACAGCAGTAGAATATAAATTGTAAAAAGTCATTAAAAGATATTTTGGCTTTATCTACCAAAATGTAAAATGTACTTATATTTTGAACCAGCAATTCAGCTTTTCAGGGTTAACTTGAAGCTCTAATGGTACGTGTGTTTGAATTTAAATAGAAGGACATATATTGCTTTCCTGTGTGTGGTGTAAATAAACTAAGAACTGTGGCAAAGTCAATATGGGGCAGGATAAATGTATCTTTAGGCCTATGTGTGAATACCCTATGGTAATATAAAAATTAAAAATGTAATGCTGATGTGAAACAATACTAGACAGGTTTAAATTCAAAAACATTCAGATAAGAAAAAAAAAA
>NDGN011439540.1:0-10083 GCA_002564285.1 Tympanoctomys barrerae
TCCTCCTCCTCCTCCTCCTCCTCCTTCTTTCTTTTTTTCTTGGTGCAACCAGGATAGAACTTGCCAGGCAAGTTCTTATTCTACTGAGGCATCTCCCCAGCTCTGTTGCTGCTTCTAGGCCATTGTTTAAACCATTAACTTGATCAGATCAGGCCCACCTAGGAGAATATCTCATTTGATTGACTTATTCAGCTAGTTAATGATATCAAATCTGTCTTCCAAATCCATTCACAGTTGTCATACTGTTCCTGGTAGAATCCAATTCATGTGTCAGGAGCTAGCCAGGTGGTGGTGTGTGCCTGTAGTCCCAGCTACTTGGGGGTTGAGGTTGGAGGGTCACTTGACCCTAACAATTTGAGAACCATTTGGTAGCATAAGAAATACTTTCTCAAACTAACAAACAAAATAAAAGGCAAGCAAATGAACAAACAAGCAACAAACAAATACTGCTCCCAGGCTCATGGGGAGGGGAGTATAGCAGGTCAAGTATCACTGGGAGTCACTGTAGAATTCTGTTTGCTGGAAGAGTTCTTTCACATCTTTTGTCATTTGTGTCCTAAAACTGCTCATGTTTTGATGCTATTGTCAATGGCATTTATAAATTAATTTCTAATTGTTGGTTGCAAGTATACAGAAACATGTATATTTCTTTTATATTTTGCAAACTTGCTAAACCTACCTGTCTCTGCCCTAGCAATCTCATGATTGCTAGTGCAATCATGGTATTTAGTTTTTAGGGTTATTTAATATATGTTAACTATAATGGTGGTGATGATGAACTCTGAGTTTATTGATTTATTTTTTGTATGTTCTCTGTTCTTAATAGACTGTGGTCTCCTTGAAGCTAGGGACTGTGTCTTACTCACTTTGGATAGTACCTACTTGCTGTATTACTAGGTGTTCAATAAAAGAGTGACTCTCAACCTTTTTGGCACTAGGGACTAGTTTCATGGAAGAGGAATTTTCCAACGGAGGCAGAGACTTCTTTTGGATTTTCTTTTTCATTAGTGCACATTGGTGATACCTAAGAATTGCATTTTCCAGCGCTAGCATCCCTGCCTCAGCCTGGGCCAGGTCAGGAGGCATGCGATCCTCTTCAGGAGAGCACAGCATCGATCCTGTGCTTGTGAATGGATTAGCACCAGCCCAGGGCCCTGGGGTTGGGATCCCTTTAATAAGACATTTAGTACCTGCTGACTGAACATTAGTGCCACTGAGAGAAGGACACTGAATGAAGAGATAAGAAAAAGACAGAAAAATAAAATCCACAAAATAGCCTTGTCTTTTAGAATGAGATGATGTGGCGGGCTTCAGGCCACTTCTGGCTTGCATTGCCTGGTGGGTAAGAGCTCTGTTCACCGTCAAGGAGGGACAGGACTTGAGGAAAGGAGAAATGAATTTATTAGTGCTTATAAGTTGAAAGTGACCGTAGTGGGCCTAAGTGCCAGTGTACCCAGGCTTTGGTTCCACACACACCCATGTGTACACACACACACACACACATAAAAAATTGAGCTTTAATTTGGATCCACTTTTGAAAACTTTGATGACAGTTGTGTTTGGAAGCATCAATCAAGTAGACTATTACTAGATTGTTTCCAACTATCATAATCTTACGGATACATTTTTAAAAGTAGTGATGCCACAATGATTGGAAGTGGTTGGTTGACTTTGCTCAAGGCTTTTTTAAAATTGGAATCATTTTTCAAGTAAATATTTAATCATTTATTGATGTGGGTACAGATCATTACAGGTAATTACAACCTGCTCCCTCTGGAGAGGCAGGGAGTAAAATGATTTCCCGGGGGTGATGTGTTTTTTTCTAATATGGAAATAATAATCATTGTGTTCGTGCAGTGTGAAGAGACCTCAGTCCCCAAGTCCACCCTTGCAATGCCAACTCTTGGCCATTTCCTGTGAGTGCTCCTTCTGGATAACACAGCCAAGGGTGGGCCAGGCCCTGAGTTGCTCAGTGTCTGAAGAGTAGAGACCAACCTCTAGCTCACTGACTGTCACCCATAGTCAACAAGAAATGTTATTAAAGTTTTAGAAAATCTTAAAACTGCCTCTGTACATGGGATCTGTGAGATGCATTTATTTGGTCTTTTGAGCTGGAGTGAGTCAGATGAGAGAAATCCTCTCACAGAGGCACTAGGGGGTCTCTGGGCTCTAGGAACATCTGGTGGAAGGAACAAAAATGGTGTCACCTGTGGGTGGAGTGACAACTGCAAAGACTACAAAGTGCTTTGGTTTGGATTATTTTTAGGGGTGCCACAAATGTCACTGTTATAAATGAACTATGAATGCAAGGTTAAAGCAACTCCGGCTGGGACTGCATCTGGCTGGGACTCCATCTGTCAGCAGTTATTGCTGGTGATGAATGATTCATAGGACAGCTACATGGGGTGGAGGGGAGAGAGAGGGAGGGAGGGAGAAAGAGAGACAGAGACAGACAAAGAGACAGAGACAGAGAAAGAGAGAGAGAGACAGAGACAGACAAAGAGAGACAGAGACAGAGAGAAAGACAGACAGAGAGAGAGAGAGAGAGAGAGAGAGAGACAGACAGACACTCAGACAGACAGACAGACAGGCAGACAGACAGAGACAGAGACAGAGACAGAGACAGAGACAGAGACAGAGACAGAGACACAGAGAGAAACACTAATAGGCCCAGAGGTGCATTTGGACCATACCAGCAGATAGTGTCTTTCCTCTGAGCCTGTATGACAGGCCTAAATCCAGTCCCTTGGTGCTTAGATGCTGGCATTAATGTGACATTCTGGCAATGCCTGTGCTCTACAGGAGGCAGACAGCTGGCACAAGAGTTGTGTGCAAAAGGCAAATCTGTGCCTCACACTAGAATGTTTTCTAAATTTTAAATTTGATTATAGCTCAACAGTGGAAATATCAGTAAAGCATTATTTTATTTCAAATATATTCTTCAAATTGTCTGTAATGAGCACTTGCCATATTTATAATGAAAAAGTAGCTGATGTCTTTACGAAGGCCACCCCTGACCTGGCCTTTGTCCTGTGAATGCTGTGCCTGTCCTAATTCTCCACATGGTGCTCTGCCCTTGTGAGCCCACCCCGTGCTGTGAGGCTTGTGGTGCTGGGGTTGGGTCTGCTCCCCTCACTGACTCTCCTCTGCTTTTCTCAGCCTGGCTCGTTTGGAGAAAGAAGGACATTTCCTCTCGTGCTGAGACTACAGCTGTGGAGGGTGGAGGGCCGAAGTGGATGGGAGTTCAGGCTTCACCTTAAGACTCACAGGCTTGGAGCCAACTGTCATGCAGTTGTCACTTTCTCCTCATCTGTTGGCAGCAGCGAGCCTGGCATCTGGTGGAGGGCTGCAAGTGGGAGCCCCAAGAAAGGTGAGCACCAGAGATGGGAGTGTACCCAGGGGCTTTTGCAGGTGATTTTTAGCTGGCTGTGCCAGTACAAGCCTGTAATCCCAAAACAGTGTGAAGTTGAAGCAGGAAGATCATAAGTTTGAGACCAGCCTGGGGAGCTTAACAGGATATTGTCTCAGAATAAAAAATGAAAGAGATGTGAGTATAATACAGCTCAGTGGTATGGTGCTGGGGTAGCGTGTGCAAGGCCCTAGGTTTACTCTACGGTACCAGGAAGAAAAAAGAAGTTTTCCCACGAAGGAATGGGTGGAGTGAGGTATGCGGTGAGGAGGAGGAAGGTGGGCATGTGTGGGCTGTGAGGTTGTGTAATTCCTAAAGACTCCTTCAAGGGCTGTCTCTGCCTGACTGGAGTCTGGTTCCTGACTCTGGGGTGATTAAGGCAGAAGATGGGGGCACAGAGAGGAAGACATAATGTGGGGCATGGGAAGAAGGGGCTGCCCATGAGGGTGCTGGGCCTGCAAGATGCTCCCTGGCTCTAGCAGGCGGCTTGCCCTGGGTGAGGCAGCCTGCCCAGGATACCCAGGCCCCAGATGTCAGAGCATGAAGGACATGGGCGGTAAGAAAATACAGTAACTATAAAATTCACTATTGAACACTCAGTACAGACTCCACTTGCTTAGACACAAGTGTAGAACCCAAGCAGAGATAGCCTGTTCAAATGAGTCACATTTATCACACAATTACTTGTATCTAATATAGAGCTAGCTTGCCTATCTCCACTAGGGCCTCTTAGCAATGCAAGCATCGCGTGCTGTGCAGTTCTGCTCTCACACTCAGGCCTATATACAGGGCAGAGGCATGGCAGCCCAGAGCCCTAGCCTCTAGCCAACAGCCTGCCTGGATAATGCCCAGGTCACCCTGTTACCTCTCCTCCTGACTTATCCTATTGCTGCCAAGTGGGGCCAGAACAAGAGTGCCTGACTACGGAGGCCAGTGAGCACCAGGACAACTGCAAAGATTTGATCTCCAGTGGGAGGGAACCCCAGAGAGCGGTGGCCACTGAATTGTGGGTGCCTAATGTTTCTGCGCTGTGCCTGACGCTGTGTGCATGATGTAGGTTACACACATATGTGCGCTACACAAGTTTGTGGTGCATGAAAGATGACAGTGAAGCTGACCTCACTGCGTTGTGACTCTTGCTGTGTCTGATTTGATAGAGAACTGTGATCGCCCTGGAAACTAGGGTGCATGTGCACGCCACGCCAGCTTTGTTTCCAGGGGAAGACCTTGCCAGAGAAACACTCCCAGCCCTCTGTTCTTCCCTTCGTGTTCTTTCCCAGACAGGAGTGAGTCACCAGGTTGACAGCCAAACATTCATCTGCACTGGGCAAAACTAATAAGGACGGGAAAACACTAGAGACTCCTTCCCCTCTCTGCATCCTGGCTGAGCCGCTTTGTGGCCTCCAAGTTCCCCTGAGGGTTGTTTCAATGGAGAGGAGTGTGAGCAGCCTGTTGGACACCCACGCAGAGTTTCATCCTCTGACAATGTAGGGACAGAGGTGACATAATCTTCATCTAGTGGGTGCCTAGCTGCGTCCCTTCTCAACTGTGGCAGAGGTGAAAGAACTATCTAGTATTTGTGCCCTGTTCCTGGTACCACCCGTGCCTGTTTCCGTGTAGGTGGCAGGATGCTCTGGACAGGAAATTCAGGGGCCCGGCTCTATCTCTTGCTGTGACATCCCAGGCAGTCACTGTTTCCTCCTTTGGTGAATGGATCCCTTTCTCTGGAGTGATCTGTGCTAATGTGTGATCCACCGGGGTTGCTTACATGACCTCCTCCTTGCACGTCTATGGTGCTGCTTTGTGTTCCTTGAAGGCTTTTTAACCAGAGCGGTTTTTAAATATGAGCATATGTGTTGGGGACTAGGTTTCAGGTGGTGTGTCAGTCCCTTAAAGTTGCATGAGGAAACTAGAGTGTACTTAGGGATGCGTCACGGTCCTCTAAGTTTGCTTGACTTCCCCTAAGGAAGGAAATTCTGTTGTAGAAGAGGTGGGCAGGACAGTACTACAATATGTGTTGGGAATCCAGACCTGGCAGGAGCTTAGGGGTTGGCAGTTGTGATGGTGAGCAGCACTGTCCCCAAATGTCCCTTGTTATCACTCAGTAACAATGCAACTGAAACCCGAGTGAGGCCTAGCATAACTTGGTCACGACTGCTGCTGTTCTCTGCTGCCCAACTGCCTAAGTGGAATGCAGAAATTAGTCTTTAAGGATAAAGAAAACATTACTTTGAGATTTATAATAACGATTCTATCTAATATCAAAATGGGTAATGATCAGATTCCTAAGTGAATTAAGGAAAATGTTAGTTTTTCTTTTATTTATTTATTTTTAATGTATTGGGTACAGGGTCTCACTATGCAGCTCAGACTCATAGTGATCCTTCTGTTTTCAGCCTTACTAGCCCTGGGATTATAGGCATGCACCATCACGCCTGGACTCGGTGGCTGGCTGAGCGTGTCCGGCGTGGCCTGTGGTGCTGGAGATCGAACCCCGGTCCCTGTGCTTGCCTAAGTGGGTGCTTAGTTTGTTGAGCTATCTTGCCGGCCCTTTGGTTTTTCTTTTGTAAGTGTCTCTGTGGGTTAAATGAGCCAGGTAGTCTTCTGTGTAACCTTTTATATTTATTTTTGGCAGAACCAGGGATTGAACTCAGGCCCTTGCGCTTGTCAGGGAAGCACCTATTCTACTGAGCCGTCCCCAGCTTTCTGTGTAATCCTGAACAGGACTGTCTGGTACTCCAGAGACTCTGGGATCTGTATATTCTGCCAATCGCGTCCTACTTTAATGACTGCAAAATTCCGTCTTTCCTAAGCAGACATTTCGGAGCCTATTTCTTTGAGCTCCAGCAGTGTGTTCTTCCTACGCCTCTGTCTTATTTCTCTTGCCTTCTTTATTCATGCTGGTCTCAGGCAGGTGATCTCACATGATATATTATCCAAAGTCTTTCAGTTTATGTGCTGAATAATTAGAAGAAAAATAGATATCCTGCTTTTTCTCTCCAACTCCACATCCATTTAATCCATTAGCTTAGATTCCATTACTTCACAAGACTGGCATTGATATAAAGGAAAAGGCTTATAGTCCAGCGAGACATATTTCCATCAAAGGGAACATTCCCGAGAAGAGTATTTTGTAAATTCAGACAAGCTATATTTGAAGATCTGATAAATCCTCATAGATGAGGTGAGAAGAAAAACTATTCAGTAAATAAAATACTTGATAGAAGGGCAGGGGAGATAGCTCGGTAGTCTAAGCCCCTGCTTGGCAAGCGTAAGGACCCAGGTTTGATCCCCAGAACCACAGGCCATGCTGGGCCCAGAACCCTGGCATTTCCGGCATGTTGGCACAAAGCTGCAGTCCTAGTGCTGGGGAGGCTGAGATAGGAGAATCACTGAGTCCGAGTCCTAGCGTGCAGTAAGACCCTCTACCAAATAGATACACAAATAAAAGATTTTAAAAAAGGAAATACTTGACAGAATCTCTTTTTAATATTTTCATAAGCAAACGCAGAATTTCTAACTAGCCCTTAGCTGTTAAAAGTATCAACTGAGTTTTCTAGTTTTCCCTAAATTGCTTTAAATTACCTATTTGTAAGGTTGAATTTGTGAATTACTTGATTTTGATTGAAGGACTGTCACGTTAGCATCGTTGAAACCGCTGCCTTCAACTGGAGGGAAGAAATAAAAAACATAACTTGATATATTAGTCACTATATTTGTATATTCCTGGCACACGATACCTGGAACCCGCAACTTGAAGGAAGAGAGGTTTATTCTGGTGCATATGGTACAGTCCAAGTTTTCAAATGGTACAGTCCATGCGTGGTTGGCTGGCTGAAGGAGAAGCGAGAGGGGAGGGGAGAGCTGTTGGATTCATGGGAGCGAGGAAGCCGGGAGAGAGGGGAAGAGCCCCGGACAATAGCACATCCTTGCTCCCAGTGGGACGATAGCATGTCCTTGTTCCCAGTGGCTTCCAGGGTCTCCACTGGCTCACGTTTTCGGACCAGTGTCTGTTTTCCCAGCGCATTCAGCTACGGACTCATTAATGGATCAATCTACCAATGAGTACAGCACCCTGGGATCTAATTGCTTTTACAGCAGCCACTTAGGAACACGTGGAACTTCCAGGAGCCATTTTCTATCAAAATAGTATGACGATTAATGATGTGCTGAAAATTCTGTCCAGATCTATGAAGAGAGATTACTGTTCTAGACCTGAACACACAGCACACGTGCTGCAGCAGGCCGAGACTTCCCCAAGCGCAGGGCGGGCGGTCCCTGTAGTGCACGGATGCGTTCTCGTGCGCGTCTCTTCTGGGTCTGGCCTGGAAGTGTCTGGACTTGGCACTCGCTCTTGACCACACAAGTCGCCAGGCTGTCCCAGAGCTCCAGATGTGACTGCTGCGAGGCTCACAGGCAGGGCGAGCGGACTGTGGCATTTTTACATCTTCCCATCCAGATGTCCGAAGTGAGGAACGACGGGGGGAGGAAAGGCGGGGGCGAAAAGGATGATAAAGGAGGTGCCTTTTATTTTAAAGAACAAAAATGTTATTATTCAACTATTGAAAGGAGTAGTTAAGGATGTGCCCATATGCAAGAAAAATATAGCAGTGCAATCCAGGTAGTGGCATCCGTGTCCCATTTTTATTGTCATTACAACAAATACTTCGCTGAAATATGACAAGTGCACATTATGTTTTTGAGCATGAGAAAGTAACTTCAGCTGGCTGCACTGGCCACCAGCCACGATGGTGAGTGTGTGGTTGTGCCAAGGACATGCGCTGACCAGTAAGTACACGCTACCTCTGTTCCTTTGAAATGTAAAAAAGAAAAGAGAAATAATATTTTTTTGCTCAAATAGTGCCAAGACAACAGTAGTGGATAGTGTACAACCTCACAAAAAAGAAAAAAAAAAACCACGCCATGGAGACGTAGAACAGTACTTTCAAGGTCTTTATGCACGTGGAATCCCAGCTGTGTTCCTTGATTTTCAAAACTTTCGGAAAAATCATGGCTTCTCAGCGGTTCAAGATAAAGCTTGCGTCGTCATTGATTTTGTTTGCGGGTGATGAGTTATCGCTTGGAGCTCCAAGAGCCAAACTCGTGAATACAGAGAAGCAGCGTGTGCTGCTCAGCCAAGCCAGTGTGAGCCTGTCCTCACCTGCGCATTAGTTTTGGTGCAAGCGAAACTAGCAAAGACATGCATGATGCATGCAAGATGTTGTTTGATAGTCTCGACGCTTCTTTCTGCCACACGTGACAGTCCAGACTGCAACAGCCCAGAGTGAATTAAACAGTGGGTCCCCACAGTGCTGTCTCGGATCTTGGGTTGCCCTTTGGTTCTGCCGCTTTCAGTGGGTAGCTGTCACATCAGGACCAAGTGGCCTTATCCAGTGGGTTGTCATTTTCTGGCCCATGAAAAGTGAGAATGAGAAGGAGATGAAAGCCACTTCCTGCAGTGGAGTAGAAATTGCACAGGGCACTGCACCTGCCTTCATTAGATAAGTGGTGCGTTCCCAAGCACAGAGAGTTTGGAAACAGGAAGTTCAGAAACCACAGCCTCCGGCTAGGCGTTCCTCAGCCCAGAGGTAGAGAAGAGCTACCGAGGGGCAGTCGCCAGGCTGTGCCCAGACCTCGCTCAGGAAAGCATTTTGAATCCTGCTATCAGTGTATACAGCAATCAGAGAAAGTTATACGCCTTCTTGGTCTTGATAAGGATGCTGGATTTTCTTTTTCTAACTCCCTGAAAAACAGACAAGACAGTTCTGAGGGAAAAGATTAGGGTATTAAAGGAGGCTTAATAAGCTCAGTGAGAAAGAGCTCACCAAGAGCAGGCAGGATGGATTAGGAAGCTGCAAGCCGCCCAATTGACTGAGCTTTATTCATGTTGTGAGTGTGCTTATACGTGGTACTGTGCGTGAATGGATGAAGGCTGACTGCACTTTCCTGCTTGAGAGCACATTCTCTGTTTCCTGTGAATGTGTCCCCTAAACCCATGAGTTGCAAATGTAACCCTCCAATTCATATAGTGATGATATTTGGAGTTGAGCCCTTTGGAGAGCAGTTAGGAGGAGATGGCGCTCCAGATGGGTCCGCACATTGGTGACAGTATGAAAAGAAGAGCCCCGAGCAGCTGCATTTCTATCCTCTTGCTCTGTGATGCCTTCTGCTGTGTCAAACAGCAAGAAGGCCCTCGCAGGATCTTGTCACCTTAATATTAGACTTCTCAGCCTCCTGAGGAGTGAGAACTGTGAGAAATAAATTCCTTTTTATTACAAATTATGCTGTCTCTGGTATTTTGTTATAGCAGCAGAAAACAGACCAGAACAGAATCATACTGTTTGTGTTTTTACATAGTATCTACCCTTTGGCTGTGAGTTCTGGAGAGTAAAATCCATTTCACCTTATAGACTGACCCAAAGTAGCTGCTTGCTATGCATTTTCAGATTGGATGAAGACATATACAGAGTGCCTGGGCTGGAAATTAAATGTTCTACTAGAACAGATGGAGGTGAAGAGGTAGGAAGGTAACAACCACTGCGTTGGGCCAAGAGAGTAGGGCAGTTAAAGGAGGATGATCAGCTGCACTGAAGGCCGCAGCACAGTGTGTCATAGCTAAATCCTGGAAACAACCCAGATGCCCATCAACTGAAGAATGGATAATGAAGATGTGG
>NDGN011439541.1:0-12186 GCA_002564285.1 Tympanoctomys barrerae
CACACACACACACACACACACACACACACACACGCACACGCACACACACATAAATAAAAATTTTTTAAAAACCAAAATAAAATAAAATTTAAAACAAAGAACACACAGAGCCCATCGCAACTCTGTGAGCAAGCATCCAATGGAGCATACCTCTGACCTCAGGTTCCTCGATTCCTCTAATCTATAGGAATTCAAGTAGAAGCTAGAAGGCAAGGAAGCTCAAGGAGATCAAACACCAGTGGAAAGAGAAAGGGAGAAAGTATACTGAGACCAACAAAAATATTCAGCACACTGATAGTCTGAATATTCAACGTAACAGAGGAAGCAATTCAGTGCAGCACACAGCATGCCAGTGTTCACTCACACACTCCAACTGAAGTACATGCAGTCAGAGGACTCAGGGAATTCCCAGACAAGCCCATGTCAAGGCAGCTTTATTTTCATTGTTGAAATCTATCAACTGTGATTTTTTTTTTTTTTTTTGCCTCAGACATTCAATGTGATCTCAAATCCATGCCGTAACTTGAAATACATGCAGTTACTTCCAGCGAATTCTCTGGCTCTCCCTTCCCCAGATAAGTAGGGAGGATATTGTGACTGGTTACTCTAAGAGGTCATCAAAATTTAAGTTCTAAAATTACATACAAACACAAATCATTTCCTCAGTTACTCAGATGAGTAACCAGATAGTTCATTCATATTACATTAAGAATTAACATGAAGGGATTCACAGAGATTTCAAGATCCTAAGGGAGTAGACCCCCCCCAAAAAAAAAGTGCAATTACCTACATCAGGACCTCACACAACAAACAATCCCTTGAGATGCATTGGGGTAATTTGAGGTACCATGGGAGTGAGGCTATTCAGATACAGCTATACAATCATCTATTAGACAAAAATAGTTGTCCTCAATTTAATCCTAGAAGAGAAAAGGACAGCAAGAAAAAGAAACTTTTCAAATGTTTCTTGTAACTCACAAAGTTAAGTATGTCTTATTTCAATTACAGTATTATGAAACAGATATTATTGTGTCCATTTCAAAGAGGAAGAGGAAGCTCAGACAGATTAAGTACCAGCCCAAAGGTGCTTTGCTAGGACACCATGTAGCAAACGGCCAGGTACACAAGGGGCTCTCCACAAACAAACCCAGAGGAATGCATCTTAATTAGCTTAAGGGCTGAGCCAATCTTCCCGAAAAGACTAACTAGACGTTTCTTCCCAGCACAATGGTTGTGCACAGAGAGAAGTCACCCAGGGCTCCTTTTCCATATTCCAGCCAAGGACACTCATTCGGACACCGGAAGGGAAGTCATTTTTATATTCTCTAACGACTATAACTCACCTTCTATTACTTAATAAATGTGATAAATAAAAGAGCCCATACGATGCCAGATAGCATTTGCAAATGGCCTAGTATGACTTGACAGATGGGATCCGGAGCCAGGAGCAAAGACCAAAGTTGCTGAAAGCTGCAGTTGTTGGCAGACACTGGCTTTAGAGCCATTTCTCTTTTCTTAGATGGTGATAATCTGAGCTTTTTAACTGATTAAAAAAAATCTAAAAAGTGCTGCTTGTTTTTTTTTTTAATTTGTATATGAAGATCAGCCCACTGATGGGATTGAAAATGGATGTTTTATTCTTCATACCTGGTTCCAGCTTCTTTCTTTATGTTCAAGACAATTGAACACAATGAAAATAAGGTCATGGGCCTAAAGGACTTAAAAAAATTCATTAGAGAACATCCACTACACCTTTGATGAAGACTGGAGCATTCAGCATGAACTACAGCATTACTATTTTTGTGTTGTTTACTCTGTTGAATTTACAAAGTATTTTAAGTACTCTAAGGGAAAACGGACAGTGTTCTCTAAATCCTTTGCCATGGGTAGTATAACCTGGGTTTGAAGTTAGAGAATTCTAGGTTTGATTTTTAATATAAGACTTTAAAACATATAACTTTTGGCCTGCTTTGTTCCTTTTCTTTTTCGCTGTCTTTTTTGAGAAAGGTTATCTGTTTTAGAATGTAACCTTTAGTGCACTAGTTCTCAATTTTAGCTTCATATTAGAATGTCCTGGGGAGCTTTTAAAAATATAGATGTGCAACTGAATTAAATGTCTATATGTGGGACCGAGGTATTTAAAAATACAACTCTAGTATTCAGTTAGAATAGAAAACTACTGCTTATCTAATCAGAACATTCAGTTTTCCAGGGACAGAAGATTTCCAAGGTATTCTCTCATCTTCCTGGGGAGGAAGACCCTGAAGCTCAGAGACTTACACATTGGCTCTGCATCACGTCATTCAGGCTTCCTGAAACCTGAGGTAGGATATAATAATATACAATCTAATCTAATCCAGAGTTTCTCATAGGCTTCCAGAAAAGAGAGCAGAGTTGTGGACACCAGAGTTGTGACAAAATAAGCCAGAGGCAAGTACTTAGCATCAATACCGACCTGTACTCCGATTACCAACATCCTTCCCCATTGACTTAAATCAAGAGCCACAGGTTCACACCTCTGCAAGCTTAAGAAGCCCCCTGACCTGCCCAGAACAGTTCATAGAAATGGCACCAAGATGAAGTGGGGAGTGCTATCTAGGCCACATCATTCCAATACAAAGTTTTGATAGATTTCAGAAGAAGTAAAACAGTTGACAGGTTGAATCTCTTATTTCACAACACAGTCCTGAAATTAGCAGAAGAGTCTTGTGTGATCCTATGCGGCTTTTCACCTTTATCCTGATCCTATGTCCTGTCCTCTCTAAATCCAATGAAGCCAGAGGCTGTGTGTGGATAGTGAGACCAGGGGTAAGTTTTCATGGTAACAGAGAGAAAATCAAAGTACAGGTCTTTATGACTCATCTCTTGCTTTTCTGAGTGTCTTCAGAATATAAATATTGGAGTTAGAAATGGAGATGTAAACACCGATGATGCTACTTCCTGGCTGGGATAGAGAGGCCAAGTCATTCTCTCCTTAAATCTCTCTGGCTTTTCTTGCTATCACACTAGGAGGGTGAGCTAGATACTTTGAATGTTGTTAGAGGAAATTGAATAACTTAATGCATGTTGAATGCTTGGCTACTGTTCAAGTACAGAGTGAGGATTCCCCAGCTGGTGTTTTTACTGTTGATATTTTTTATGCCAGTGTTTCCCACCCCAAAGGACTGAGTTCTCCAAGTTCCTGATTTTTCAATGACCAAATAACTTTAAACTGCCTCTCGGTCTCACGAGCAAGTCCAGTCTTTTTGCATCAGTGTGCAAATACACCTGAGTTTACCAGATGGAAAACTCAATGTGAAGCAAGCTCCAACTGGTGAGGTGGTGTTTGAAACTAGGGCATCAGGTTTAGGGAAGACTGGCAGGTGTCTGAGGACAAGGACCTGTTATAGGGTTTCCCCCAAGACATGACAATGCCCTTTGAAATACATTAATCAGAAAGAAAATGAATCAAGAGAGAAAAGTAAACAGGAACTTGAAAATCTTCAGAGCGCTATACTGGAAACAGAAGTGTACTTTTCCCCTAGCCTGAGTGAGAGCATTTGGCCTAGATAAATGGCTCATCACCTTGCTGTTTCTACCTCCACTGTTCTTGCCCTAGACCCATCCTTTCTGTTACCATCTATCAGAGAATAAGAATGTGGTCCAATGGAGTTCTGGGAACTCCAAACCATAGCTGTTTCTTTCAGGACAAGTCTTCCACGAGCTATAGGATGCAGCCTTAAAAGAAAATGCCTGCACTTTCATCAGTGGATGCAGCCACAGGGGAAGAGAAGAATAAGCTCTCATCTCCACTGATTGTCTTCTGACCCGGGCTGCTGAATTACAGGGGCTCTTCCTTGCCCTTGGTGCGGTCCTCCTTGACAACCACAAGGTGGCATCGCAGATTAAAATGAAATGCCTCAAACCTGTTTTCCTGTCCCAGGTGAGGCTCTGAAATAACTTCTGCATCTGAGAATTAAGAGGACCTATAAGCCAATCTGGTCATTTTACAGATGGTAACACTGAGTCTCAAGGCAATATATACAATGTCTGACTAATTTGTGAAGAATGTAAGTCTCCCAAGCACCCATCAGAAGGAAAGTATGTTCCCCATTATTAGATGGAAATTGTTCTTGTATTAATGAAGTGTGAACGGTATCAGTTTAATTCTTAAAAAGAAAGTTTTTCTAGTGATGTAGAAACAGTACATTATAAAGTAGACACTATGAAAACAGGGATTGTGTCTATTCCTCGTGCCTGGGAAGATGTTGGAGTTGTTTCATAAAACACTGGTGTATAACTTCTCTCATGCATATTCCCTCCAAAATTTATTTAGCTCTTGAATAAAACTCTAGAAGTTAGTGAAGGCAAAAATTACTTTCCTCTTACTTTTCATTTATTCAACTAACAGGTGGAAAATGAAACCTTCACAAGCACGGTGACCACTCTCTCTCCTTCCTTGAGGCCTGGACCTCACTTGGCCCTGATGGGGTAACACAGGTGATCTGAGGGCCCTGTGCTGAGCTCACAGATCGGCTGTCCACTCATATTGGCCTCTGGAGACTCCTGCCTTTTGGAGAGCCCAGAGGTGGACCATGGATGTCTGGAGTCTCCTTATTCTTTTTTTCTCGTGCTTGCCCCTCTGTAGAAATAAGAATTCAGCTTTGTTGCTGATTCTTGGAGAAACAGAGTAGACTTTGAAATCCAGTGTCAGAATCCCATCCTCTGAAGGAGCAATCCTGCCATCATCTTTCTGCCCCTACGTGCCACAGGGACCACTTCTCACTGTAGGTCTGTTGTTCCCTGTGGAACATGAAGAAAGTCTCTTCTCTTCGGACCTCAGTCTCCCCATGTTTAAAATTCTCTTAGGCCCTGAGACCTGGTAGTTGTACATCTTGTCACACTCTCCTGTCATGAAGGCTACTCGCAGGTAAATCTACCATTTCTGTTCAACTTTCTCAGTGGAATGTTGCCTGCGTAGTGTGCAAACACTACTTTCCAATGAGGAATCCCTTCTGGCTGAACCTGGAATGTTTATTCCTTGTAAAGCTCTGAGACTGTGACTTCAGGGAAGAAAATCTTGTACTATAAGAGAAAATGTCAGTGATCCTCAAATGAAAACACGAAAAGAAGGTCACTTTCCCAGGTGAAGCACTCTTTTTGTTTCAAATTATAATGTGCAGTTAAGACAAATGATGTGTTCAGAACTACGACTTCCTTTGAGTGACATTCAAAAGAAGAGAGATACTCTAATCTAAAATTTGAAAATCCTCGCAAGACAAAATCCTAGTAGAAATGGCACCGGTTTTATACAGGGACACTAAATGAAGCCGTGCCTCTACGCATCTGACTAATTTGTGGTTTTGATTCAGCCTCAGCAAGACTTTCCTCTCTTTAGCTGTTTTATCTCCTAAGATTTTATCTCCTAAGCCAGAAGGTTTGTTGACAGTTGTTGGTCTTGGGATCTCCATACCTAACTCCCTACAAACCCCCACCCACCCCTCAGCTCTGAGCCTTCTGGTCTCCTGACTCAGAGCCCTTTATTTACTTATTTTTTTTCCGCTAGTTTCTTCCATATGATGGTGTTCATGTGATTCCCCATCTGCTCCAGTTTTTAAATGTCCTTTCTCAAGAAATGACCAGAACTACGTGTTTCTCCAGGTAAGCACACTGTGCAGTTCCACCAGGTAGACTCTTGTGCTGAATAGGAATGATTAGAAAAAACAGAAAGCATGGGCAACATTTTTTGTTGTTGTTACATATTTAGTATAGAGTCTACAGGATCTCACTGCATAGATCAGATGCTTAGTTATCCTCCTGTTTTCAGCCTCCCAAGAGCTGAGATTACAGGTGCGCACCACCATGCCCATTCTCAATCTCAGTCTCACTGTGTCACAGGGGTGGGGTCAGCATGCCACACCAGGGCTGGAACCCCTGACCCCTGTGCTCTGCCTAAGCGGGTACTTTAAACTGCTGAGCTATCTGGTGGTCAGTAATTCTAAAGAGCCCATTTTAAAACAGAAATTGTCAATGACAGTTAAACTTAGAAACAAAAGGCAAGAGATATAAGGTTGTTTTCCATGAATGAGATATAAATTAGACCACATAACAGAGGATTTTAACATGTAATTTGTATGTTCAGGTTTTGAGGTCCTTGTATTCTGTTTGGAGTATGCCAATGAAATGAATGGCTTCATTTTTTTCTAATGAATGTTACTCTTTGCATATTAAAGAAAACTGATCCCCAACAGCTAACTGGGCTGATTTTGCCCTGCCTTTTCTTTCTCTCCCTTGCTCTTTTAAATCAAGGATAGCTAAGTACTCAGAGTATTTTTTTTTCTGTAATTAGGACGGGGTCTATGGGGTCTACAGGGTCTCACTAGGTAAATCAAACTCGTAGTGATTCTCTTGTTTTCGGCTCCCAAGCGCTGAGATTACAGATGCGATCCACCATGCCCAGTCTCAATAGTCCTCTCAGCGCGCCTATGGGTGGGGCCGGCACAGCACCAAACCCAGGCCTCTGAGCTCTGCCTAAACAGGCGCTTTAGTTCACTGAGCTATCAGGCCAGCCTCAGAATATTTTTTGTTTCAGTAATCCTTATTGTTTATTGTGCTTATTGGCACGGCTGACAATCAGAGAAAAAAATGATTTTGTATCTAACCCCGCATGGGATAAAGTGACGGATGCCTCTCACAGAGGTCTCTGACCTCTTGGCACCTAGGGTTTTGTACTTGGTGGCTGACTATTGAGCGAGGTCATCAGGCTCTGGAGGATAGGACTCTGGAGACGGATGTGAGCACAGTGTAATGACCTCAACCTTTGTGACTGGCCCCCATGGCTGCCTCCTTCAGGCATCAGTGCAGGGAGGAATAAATCCTCAGTCTATGTGAACACTCCTTCACTTTTCCAGTAATTAAAACAGAACACAGATCTTTGCCATCCATTCATACAACATGCAGTCGGTTTCACAGCAAAGTCATTTCAATCACCTCCTTTTCTCCCCCTCCTAAGCATTTTTATCACTGCTTGTACCCAAAGAAACTGAGATTGTGAAATTAGAAATAATTAAATGACCTGTGTCATGCAGCAAACACTAAGCAGAAAGACAGAGTCCAAATTTGAACTCAGGATTTTCCTTCTTAACAAAATTTATAATGAGTCCTTGCATTTTATAATTGATTCCAATACATTTAACAGGACCATTTATAAAGCTCTGGTCCCATAAATTTACCTTGATTTCTCCTCAGGACAAACATACATACTTGATGTGATTGTCACTATGTTATAACCAAGATGCAAAGTGTTCCCGCACTTGAGGCTACTCTACAATTTTAGCATGTGTATTTGGGCTAAGCACAAGCAATTTATATTCATGAGAAATAGGACCATGGGTGATATCAATTTAAAGGATGGAATTAATTGTCTGAGACTAATTGTGTGTTTAATCAACACACAACTTCCTTTCCTAGTTCTAGTCCAGGAAGACATGGTGGAACAAAATTAGAATCAATCGAATTTCCTCTTCTTCTCTTCCTTCCAAACTAGGGAAATTTTCCATTAACAAAAATTTATCCAAATTCTAAGATCTAAATATGTTTAAATAAAATTCATGTTATTATCAAAATACTGTATTCTGTTAGTAAAAACTGGAATTATGTGGTTTGTTGAGTAGCTAAATATGTAAACCAAAGTTTTGATTCTCTCATTTAACAATAAGTTATGTTTACTGGTAAACTCAAATTCACCAACATAATTTTACAGTTAATTCTTCCAGTAATCATACAAAGTAGATATTATCATCTCCACTTTACAGATGCAGAAATCAAGGAGTAGAGATGATCATAAATTTCCCAACCATTGAATGGCCAAGCTTTCTCATGTAGAACTCAGGTCTGCATGAGTTAAAATGCTATTCGCAAGTTCTTCTAATTTTCCATGAAGGATGACTGATTCTTTTGCTTTTAAACCACTGGAAAAACCTCCTCTTTCCAGCAATTTTCAAGATCTCAACTTCTTTAGCCCAAAGAAGATCTTAATTTAAAATAAAAGAATCAGGTTGCTGGATATGTGACACAAAATGAGTAGACGAAGGTGACTAATCACCCAGACAACTCAACTTGCAGCAATCTGGACATGTGAAAATTGGAGATAGCAGTTTCTCTATCTGTCACTTTATTATGCTAAGTCAGATTTGTGCTTCTTGTGTATTTGTTGAAATAGAAGAAATAATGTTGGCTAGCTACTTCCCTGGCAAGAGTCAGGCCCAATATCATTTGAGCAATCGGTTTGTGTCCTATTCATTCCAATCTTTATGTAGAGTTTCCAGATTTGCCAGTGGGTTCTGTATTTGGTGAGCACCTGACCCTAGAGTAGAAGTGGATCCTATGTAAAAAAAAAAGATGAAAGGGTTGTAGACAGATCAGTGATCTAAGTGCCTGCCTAGTAAGCATGAGGACCCGAGTTTGATCCTCGGTACCNNNCATGACATGTGTCCTGAAACTGGGCGTGGTGGCACATACCTGTAATCCCAGTGCTGGAGAGGCTGAGACAAGAGGACCACTATGAGTCTGAACTGTGTAGCAAGACTCTTTATCAACAATAACAACAACAAACAAAACACAAAAATAGCCAAAGCAGTTAACCATTTGGTTTGATAAGTTCAATAGCACCATCTATTGAACTTAAGTTCTTAACAAAGAATTTAGAGTTGCAGATGAAAATACAGAGCTGCACATAAGACTCTTAATAAAAATCCTTTGTCTTGTGTTATTCATACATTTATAGAGCTCCCATAGTATTTCTAGCTCATTTGTTATGACACTAAAGAAACAAAAGAAAGTCACAGGCCTGTTGTTCAGGTTGAATGGAAAAGGTATTCAATTAATAGAACTATCATTCATGAAAAATAAGTTATAATTATATAAAATGATAACAATTGCTGATGCATTTAGTGGAATATATAGTCATTGTCATAAACCCAGGAGGTGGGTGTGTCTTTATTTTAAACGTATAAAAATAATAGAGTTTCAGAGGTTAAACCAAGATCATACCAATAAAATAATAAAACTGGACTTGTGAGTAGAACAGAGGCTTTGGGTCCTCAGAGGAGGAGCAATACTTCCATCACTTTAGGTGGCAGGAAATGATGATGCTTGAACTGAGTTTTCAAGAAAATATAGGCAAACAAAGAGAGATATGAAAGGTTGAGGAAGAAGGCATACAGCACTGAAAATACCTCTGGCATGTCAGGAAGCTGGAAAAATTAATTTTATTGGAATTTGGGGGGTCTGTGTGAAACATAATGAGAGCTGAATATCGTTTGACAAGTTTGGGGGTCTAAGATCATGAAGAATCTTTTTAATGTATTTGTGTTGATATATGTTTGCAATACATAATATGTGCATTCATCACCAGCAATTGTAACATATACACATTGTAGCTTGATTCTTTTTTCTTCTCTTTTACTTTCCTTCTCTTCTATTGCTCCCTATCCTCTGGTCTCCTCCCCATCTCCATGAAGTCTAAAATAGAGCTTCAATTTTATATGGAAGGCAGCAGGTAGCATAAGAGACTATTAAGCAAATAAGATAATACAAATCTTATTTTAAAGTAATGTCTTCATTCATATCTTTGAAAAGCCAAGGAAACAGTCAGGTAACCTACTGCTTTGGTGAGCCTCACACATCACCCACTGTGGTGGAAAACTTGATCTATTCCCCATCCTTTTTCATTGCTTCTTAGTGAAGGTAGTAAACATTGGGAACTTGAAAACTGTCAAAATGAAGAAGTGAAAGGCAAGTTCAGACCGCCAGCTCACCCAGAGCAATCCCAGAAGACAAGATCATAGAAGAACCTAGATGTCACATACCTAAAACTTCTGAAATGATAACAACTAAAGTAAAGAAATGACTGCATTAGGCTATTGAAGAAGTCAGATCAGAAGTAATCTCTCCAGCACAAAAGAAAATGAAAACAATCCTGAAACAATTGCTCAACACATCTAAAGAAGACATACATAAAAAAGTAGAGGATAATAGAAAAATGATGGAAGCATTTAATGAATAATAGAGGAAAGAATTTGAATGCATGCAACAGATGCAAACATATTCATGAAATTAAGAATTCTATCGAAAGCAAGAAAAACTGCTTGAATGAAATTGAAGATAGACTTTAAGACCTTTAAAACATATTGCAGCTAGTGAACATGAAAGGAAAAGATCTCTTAAAAATAACAAGGAACCAGGAAATAACAATACAGCAACTAAAAGATGATTCAAAGAAAAACAATATAAGGTATCAATGAAACATCAGGTGTGATCACAAATAACATAAATAGTCTATTTGCAAAAGCAGTAGCAGAAAATTTCACATGCAAGGAGAAAGAAACATATACACAGTAAGTGAGGTATATAGAACTCCAATTAGCCATAGTCAAAATAAATCTACACATGGACACATATTAATCAAAATCATAGAAATTCAACAAAAGAACAGAATGCTAAAAGCTGTTAGAACCATAGCTTTTCATATATTTATTTGCCATTTATATTTATTCATTTGTGAAGTATATATACATCTTAGAAATCCTTTTTTGGATTGGGTCTTTGAATTTAGGGAGCCTTATTTTTTAAATTCTTCGTATGCTCTAGATAGAAGTCCTTTGTCTGAAGGACTGTTGACTATAATTTTTCCCCAATCCATGCATTTTCTTTTTATTCTCTTGTTGATTTCTTTTGGCATACATAAACTTTTCAAAACATGCGATCATGATTGTTGGTTCTTTGAAGTATCTTCTGTGCCATTTAGTTTTATTCATGAAATCTCTACCCATCCCTATGTCTTTAAGACTTCTACATACTTTCTTGTCCAGAAGATTTAATGTTTATGTTTTAATTTTTAAATCTTTGATCCATTTTGAATGTAGTTTTGTGCCTAGTGATTCACATGGATTTAATTTTAGTCTTTGGCATGTGAAATCCAGTTTCTCCAGCACTATTTATTAAAGAGCCTGTCTTTCTTCCAGTGGGCATTTGGTCCCTTTGTCAAAGTAGAGTGATTAAGTGTGTTTATAATTGTGTTTGAGTCTTCTAAATTGTTCCATTGAAACTCATGTCTGTTTTTCTTCCAGTATCATGCTGATTTTTATCATAGTAGCTTTATAGGATAATTTCAAGTCAGGGATTTTCATATCTCCTGCCTTTCCTTTTTTTCCAGAATTATTTTTGCTCTTCTAGATCTCTTCTATTTCCAGATATATTATAGGAATATTTCTCTGCATATGTGAGGTATAATAATGGTATTTTAATCAGGATTGTATTAAATCTGTATAACAATTTTGATATAACAATGGCCATTGTCACAGTGTTGGTTCTTCCTATTAAGGAGTAATGAATATCTTTACATTTTCTCAAATCATCTTCCATCTCTTTTCTCAGATTACTGTAATTTTCACTGTGTAAATATTGTACTTCCTTTCTGAAATTGATTCCTAAGTATTTTATTTTGGAGGTTGTTATTGTAAAATTGGTTTACCTTATTTCTTTCTTGATGAATTTGTTGTTTGTGTATAAAAATGCAATTAATTTTTGAGTGTTGATCTTGTATCCTGCTATGCTACTGAATTTGGCTATTAAATCTACAAATCTCTTTATGGAGTTTTTTTTTTGAGGGGTCTTCTATGTAGAGTATCATGTCATCTGAAAATAATGATAATTTATTTTCATAATGGAGTATTACTCAGCTATAAAAAAGATAAATCAAGTTTATATATGTAAGTGGATTTAACTAAAGACCATATTTTAAGTGAAATAAATCAGACTTGCATGTAAAAACATCATATTGTCTTGCTAATGTAAGAAACTGAAAGAGTAAATAAAATCTGAAAGGTACAACAGATTCTGTGAAAAGGAAGTATCTGTTGTTCAATGGGAAGGAAAATATTAAAATATTAAATATTTATTTATTTTATGTTTATTTATTTATTTATTTGGTGCAGGGTCTCACTATGCAGCTGGGATTTGTAATGATCCTCATGTCTCAACCTATCCAGTGCTGGCATTATAGGCATGCACTAACGTGCCCAGTTGTTTTTTTCTGTTTTTCCCTTGCTCAGAATGCCTTCAGGGCAGGTTTGGCTGGCTTGGGTTCTGGGGATCGAACCACAGCAACCTGAGGCTGACTGCTTTGTTGAAGCAGCCACTTAAAGA
>NDGN011439549.1:0-10569 GCA_002564285.1 Tympanoctomys barrerae
CTATGAGTCCAATCTAGTAGTGAGACCCTGAACACCCTGTAGAGCCTTCCCTAAAATACAAAAAATAAATAAATTAATTAATTAATAAAAATATTCTGTCAATACGTGAATATGGGATGTCTCCATCTTCTAATGTCTTTAATTTCTTTCCTTAGTGTTTTATAGTTTTCACTGTTTATGTCTTTTTACCTCTTTCATTAGTTTGATTCCATTTTTTTAAGCTGTTGATGGAATTGTTTTTCTGGCTTGTTTCTCAGCTACATTATTATATAGAAAAGCTATTGTGATAAAAGTGTTGATTTGCACACTTTTATTACCCATTGTCATATAAGTGTTATGATGTCTCAGTGATGGTTTAATTTGCATTTCTCTAATGCCTTACAGTCATTTTGCTCTTTAAATTATTTATACTTTGATTTTTCATTTAAGAGAAACCATGCAATATTTAAGCTTGCGGGGAAAAGGGAAGTGGCTCAGTGGAATAAGTACTTCCTGGCAAGTGCAAGGCCTGAGTTCAGTCCCTGGTTCTGACACACACACACACACACACACACACACACAAATTTAAGCTTGTGTATCTGGTTTACTTTACATGCACTTTGAGACAATTATCTTAAGTGTATTTGATTTGGTAGCATCCATTAACATCTTTGTCCATTTTGTATGTGGACTCTGTTGGGTTTTCAAAATTCATTATGTATTGTAGATGTATGTATTTATGTATTACAGTTCTTTTTTGTATGTATTTTGAAGTAGTTCTCCATCTGTAACCTGTTTTTTCTCTTCTTTCATTCTTTTTTTAAAAATGTATTTAGTACAGGGTCTACAGGGTCTCACTACGTAGACCGGACTTGTAGTGATTCTCCTGTGTTCAGCCTCCCAAGCACTGAGATTAGCACCGAGCCCAGTCTCAGTCACCTTGTCAGCGTGCCCTGTGGGCAGGGCCGGCATGGCACTCCAGGGGCTTTAGTCCACTGAGCTATCTGGCCAGCCCTTTGTCTTTTCAATTTTTTATTAGGATCTCCTACAGAACAAAAGTTTAATAAGGTTGAATTTATTTTTTCATTTTATACATTATGCTTGATGCCAAATTTGATCCCTTTTTCCAAGCTCTAGATCCTGAAGATTTTTTTCAAGTTTTATAGCTTTATATGTTTAAGTGTATGGCCACTTAGAGTTAGGTTTTACTTATTAGGAAATAGATTTAAATTGAGGTTTCCTTTTTGCTTGTGGATGGCCAGTTGCTCCAACACCATTTCCTTAAAAAACCTGTTCGATACTGACTTGCTTTTGCATCATTTTTGGGAATCAAAATGGATATATTTGTGAGGCTCTACTGTATTTTTTTAAAAACGATTACAAAAGTAATTCATGTTTATTACGGATATTTAGATTTGAAAAAAGAAGGAAGTAAAAAATCAATGAATACTTATTAAAGATAAGGGCCATTGTGTTTCAAATAGCTGGTGACACCTGAAATGTTGCAGCAGGCTGGTTATATGTACTGCTTGCTTAGCATGCTCAAGTCCTTAGCTTCAGTCCCCAGCTGAAAGGCATTGGGGGTTGAGGAGCTGAGCAGTCTATCATAAACACGTTCTCAGTTGTTAACTTAAGGATCCTTTAAAACCTCCAGGATTGCTTACTACTAGTAGGGGAAACATGCAAAGAACATGCCAATTATTTACCTATTCATCATGTACCAGTTATTTCATTTGCTTTGTTATTTAAAAGACCTCTGTTTTATGTCTTTGCTAGGTAAGTAAAACCATAGTTTAAAAGTTTTGTGTTTTTTTTTCAGATTTTTGGTATTTCATAGCCCGTTGTCTCTCAAGGGGTTTTACGCCATACATTTGTTATTGTCATATGCTATAGATGTAACAGCATTTAGTCTCTTAGAAAAATCTCTAAATGCTGTTTTTAATATGAAGTTTCACATCACTCAAGTTATTCTCTACTGACTCAAACTGCCTTTCGCTGTGTGAAAATTGTGAGAATTTTAGTGAGTGGTACTAGATAAACTTGTATTCAGATAGCATTTGTTTATATAGCAAATGTAATTTGTATTTTACAAAGTAATTTACAACAAATCGCATTTCTGGTTTGTTTTAAAGTTGCTTTTATTTTTAAAAAGAAATTTCCAGCCATCAGATATAGCTCACTGATAGAGTACTACCTGGGTTTCATACGAAGTGCTATTTCCCCCCTCAAAAAAGTTCCAGTTTGATTATGTAAAGTTTATGTTTTGGTTTTAATGTAAATATTTTGCATTTCTTAAACAGAAAGCAATAGGTCTTGCTAGCAAAGCAGCACAAGAAGACAAAGCTGGGAATTATGAGGAAGCCCTTCAACTCTACCAACATGCTGTACAGTATTTTCTTCATGTAATTAAATGTAAGGTCATAGTTAACTTTTTTACTTAAAAAGGCTAAAAGATTCTATTTTTTTATTTATGAAAATTGATTGAAATACAAAACCAGATTTTAAATCATTAGAAAAAAAAACTTTCTCCTTTGAAGTGCTCAACTGTAGTAAATAAATGTGACAGTTATGATTATTAATTTGTAGTTCTAGATATCTTAAAATGTCAGTCTATGGAAACTTTTTATTTTAATGATAATGTACTAAAGTATGTAATATAAGTGCACATCCAAAGCATATGTTTGAAAATGATTCTGTTTTAAAAAGATTGGGAAGCATTTTATTTGTGTATTTTACAAATACATATTGCATATTCATGTGGCAGGCACTACTTTTAAATTAACTCTAATAAAGGCCTTTATTTAGTATAATTATTATGTTAGTGGTACACATCTGTGACATTTCCCATCACTGTATACTTTTTTAAATAAAGTTTAGGTAGATGTTAATGGAAATGGTTAATACCACTTATGTTTATCTTTTTATGTTTAATTTTTGATTAATACACTTTAGTTTATATATATTAAAGGAATTAAATGTGATATATCAACATATTCTACTGTACAACTTTCCTTTATCTGCTTCTGTCCTTTCCCCATCTCTGATAATCACTTTTCTATTATCAAGTTGTTTGTCATGATTAGTTTCGTATAAACACAAAGCATTCAGCTATCAGCAAAATGTAAGGGAAGAATATGAAATAAAATATTAAATAGTGTCTTCTTTTATATAGCATTAACTTAAAGTACTCTGCTGTCTTGTGAGATGTTCTGTAACTCAAATTCACTGTTGGTCTCCAGGCCTCTAAAGAAAAGAATAAAGAAGAGTTGATAACCACTGATTACAGTGAGCTAGAGATCATCTTTTTTCCTTGTGCAACATAGAATTTGCCTGTTTAAAAGAATACATCTAAGCTTAAACTTTTCTCTGTCAGATACTAATTGAAAAATCTCTCTCATTCACTTCAACAGATGAAGCACAGGGTGATAAAGCCAAACAAAGTATCAGGGAAAAGTGTACAGAATATCTTGATAGAGCAGAAAAACTAAAGGAATATTTGAAAAAAAAAAAGAAAACGGCACAGAAGCCAGTGAAAGAGGGACAGTCAAGTCCAGGTGATGAGAAGGGGTATGTATTAAAAGTAGTAGGTTTTATCCTTCTGACTTTTCATTTTTGAAACAAATTTATTTTGTTTGAACCAGTCATTGGCAAATCATGGGTAATGGGCCAAAGCAGACATACTGCCTGTTTTGGACAGTAAGTTTTGCTGGGGAACAGGTTCACCCATTTGTTTACATGTTGTCATCTAAGGCTTATTTCTTCCTATTAAAGCAGAGTTGAGTGGTTGTAGTACAGACTGAATAGCTGCAAAACCTGAAATATATTCACTGTGTGGTCCTGCACAGACAAAAGTTTGCACCCCTACTCTACCAAGGTGAGGGGATAATATGTCCAAAAGAAACCTCCAGGACTGCTTGCTAGTAGTAGGGGAAATATGTGTAAGAGTATCACTGAGCCACTGATGATCATGTAATATTAAGGTTTAAATTATAAGAGTAATCCACAAAGGGACTGGGGAGATAGCTCAGCAGCTTAAGTGTGTGCCTGGCAAGTGCAAGATCCCAAGTTCAATCCCTAGTTCTAGAAAAAAAAAGAATGATCCACAAATTAAGTCTTAAACTGTATAGACAAGAAATAACTCTTAATAATGCAAGTAGATATGCAAAAATTTTTGATGTAGATTTACATTGCATATGCTTTATGTTGTCATTGTAAAACAACACATCATAATTTTTAAAAGTTAAGACCCATTTTTAGAATATCTCCCTTTGTGGGTAATATATTGCAGATGCAGAATTCTTTTATTTGATGTGTAATACACATGCCCAGTTCTGAGCTCAACATGGGAAACATTTTAACCAGATCCTGTTTGACCTTTCTACTAACTGGTGCCATGAGTGGTTCCACGATACACACTCATAAGAAAATAGGATTCCGTGGTGGAATAATCTGTCCTCATGGGGTTTAAAAGTCGTAAGGTACCCATGAGCTTTAAAGAATGCCATACAATTCATGCTGCAAAATGGCACAAGTTCTTTAACTAACTCCCTGTGGTCATGAGGAATGAAGTACCTGTTAGGTAAAACTTTAGGTGATTTGTAGCAGCTACCTTAGACCATTGTGAAGGATATGAGGAATATAAGAATTACTTTTGAATAGTTGCCACATAATAGAGTTTGAAAACAATTAGAAGGTCTATGTTATATTTTTATTTTGTTTGTTTTTTGCAGTACTCGCACTGAAATTTGGGACCTTGTGCTTGCCAGACAGGTACTTACACCACTGAGTTACATCCCCAGCCCTAGGTTTCATATCATCTATTCAAGATACAGTCAGAGAGCTAGGGGGTTTCTCTAACACCCTAAGAATATTTATCTTTTGCAGCTACAAAATTGACATACCAAAACTCAGATCACACTTCTATCTTACAGATTACTGAATTTCGACTTTAGGGTTTATGAAATGACATTTAGTGTAAGACAAGAACTTCCAACATGGGAAGAATTCAGTTGACCTCAAGTTCTAGGGCCCCCAGCTCTCATTGAGACACCTTCAGCAGCAGAAACATCCTGTCTTCCCATTGAGGCTCTTCCAGTAATGACTTCTGTGATGGCTACCTTCAGATGGATGCCAGTATTTTTTTCTGTTCTGAATAACAATCTCAGTTACAAAGGGAATTTATTATAGTCTATTACTTTATAGAATTTTAAGGCCAGAGAATCAAGCTTAAATTCCATAACTAGGGGAAAAATCCAGTATGTTGTGGGGAGGGTTAGCATGTAGTTGTGAATTCGTTCATACCAGTATAGAGATGTTTCACCTAGGGATCTTGCTCCTACCAACTCCCTCTGAGCAGTTTTCCCCTCCTCAGTCATGGGAGTACGCAGTACGACTTCAGTCTCAGCTCCCTCACCCAAACAGTGCTTTCACCTAAGATCTGCTCTCTGCAAGCCACTCCCACCTCAGAGAAACTGCACTTATGAAACTGGAAGGGAGGCCTACAAAGGGTAGGAGGGTTTGTTGTTTGTTTGTTTGAATAATAAAGCTGTTAAGGGTCTGCGAGATACCTCAGCGGACTGAGCACCTGCTTAGGTAAGCACAAGGCCCCGAGTTGAATCCCCAGCACCACATGCTGTGCCAGCCCACCCTCTGGCATGCTGAGCCGGCCACCAAGACTAGGCGTGGTGGTGCGTGCCTATAATCCCAGCGCCCGCTGGGGAGACTGAAAACAGGAGGATCACTCAGAGTCCAAGCTGCTTAGTGAGACCCTCCACCAAATACATAAGAAATAAAATAGTAAAGCGTAAGAAATAAAATAAGCATAAGAATAAATAAGCATAAATAAAGTAAGCATAAGAAATAAATAAGCATAATAAGCATAAATAAAATAAGCATAAGAAATAAAATAGTAAAGTTTACTTTCTGTTACAGTACAGAAAGTACACTAGAAGGTTAGCGCAAGGGTCATATGAATTGCTTTCACTGTCCTCTTACGTCATCCACAATTCTACCACCCCGAAGACCTTCGCATTCCCATTGTGGCGTAAAACCTGCTGTGCTCTCATGTTTTGGACCTTGGTGCTTTGTTTTGATAACTGTCCTCTAATTCATCTTAAATCATTCATGGAACAATGTGGAGGCATCCCTTTATGAACTCGTACATACATAGAGTGTACCAGAGGAATTGGAAGGTAGTTCTTGACTTTTTCCTGACCTTTTGTCCCTTCCTTATACATGATTCTCTGCTGATATGTCTGCTTCTTATTTAAAGTTTTAATTAAATAAGTGTAACTTTTAATGTGAATGTTTTATTTTTCCACTTAAATTACAAATACATCAGCTTAGCATTCCTTCATTTTTGCATTATTTGATAGCATTATTTGAATGCTATTAAATATATTAAATTCTTTTTATTAGGAATGACAGTGATGGGGAAGGAGAATCTGATGATCCTGAAAAAAAGAAACTACAGAATCAACTTCAAGGTTGTTTTAGATTTCCTTTTTAAATTTGCTACCTTATTGAAAAGACTCATAATGAATTGTCTGGCTTGAATTGTTTCTTCCTGTATGTAAGTGAAATTCTAGAACCAACTGTGGTTGCAAGTGGTCACATGCTGGCTTTATTCAGAGCATTTTCAAAGGCTTTGCCTCTTCAGGGTTTTTAACAGTTTTGTTTTTTTTCATGGAGTAATTATGTTGTTATTTCTACCTTTAAAAAGTCAGTTTATACCCCCTTAAAAGCAGGTAGCATTTATACCAATAGCATAGTACAAAATCTGACAGTATTAAAACTTATTGTCAGAGAAGCAGAATGATTTAGAAATTACTTTTGTTACATTGCTATGGCAGATCCATTGATGGTTTATTTCATGTTATTTATCTGCTCTTTGTCATTCACCTTTTCAGTGTTCCTTCCCATTTACACGTACCTCTTTTATGTCTTTCAGCTCTCTTGTTTTTATTTCTCTGTAAAAGCATATATAATGGTATGACAAAGAGGCTATAGCCTTAGTTCCGGATTTCACTCCAAGATCTGTCACATAAATGCTTTCTAACCTTGGGCAAGTTCCCCTAACCTCCCAGAGTATGAGTCCTCATCTCTAAAATGGAAATTTATAATGTCCTTTTGGGAAGGAAGATCAATGATAATATGATAATTTATTAATATTAGATATGAAAACGTCTAGGTATTTGATAAATGGTAGCTCTTTGTGTATAAAAAGTCAACATCTATTAATTGCTGGCTTCTTTGATGAGATGTGATTGTTTTTGATGTTAGCTAATAGGTTTTTTAATCTAACCAAATAGAATGCTGAATAGAAATTATTTCCATTATGTAGCCTTAGCTACTGAAGAGTAAGTATACCTAGTTTAACCAAACCTTTATTTTGGTAATATTTCTGTTTTACCCGCTCAGGTAGGATGTATAGGCGAACACTCCAAAAATAGTACCTTGGAAACAGTGCAAGTAATGAGGATAAAGTGAAAGATATAGTTCCACAGCGGAAACTTCTGAGTTTCTACTGCTGTGCCTTCACTGCTAGAAGCAGAACATTGCTCACTACACATTGAGTTTTTGTGACAAGTAGCATGTGACACAAGGCTTCATTCTAGTAGGCAAGACACTTTCTTACTGTTCGTCTTACCACTTTTGTTTTGGTTTCCCCTCTCCCAACCCTACTCCCCACATGAAAATTGGATTATATCTTCAGTCTTTAAAAAGATTCAGGGCTGGGGAGATAACTCAGCAGTCTGAGTACCTGCCTGGCAAGCGCAAGGTCCCAATTTGATCTCTCCCACCCCCTGGCCACATGCCAGGCACCTGTCCCAAAACCAGGCGTGGTGGCTCACACCTATAATCCCAGCGCTAGGGAGGCTGAGACAGGAAGGTCACTGAGTCCAAGCTGTGTAGTGAGACCCTGCACCTACCAAGGGCGGGGGGGAGATTCAGCTGATTTTTATTAGAGATTTCTATAAATTTGTAGTTACAAGCTGAGACTTTTTTTGTTAAATGCTTAAGGCATTTAAGTGAAATTAATTTAGGATTTTAGGAATAAGTAGAATATGAAACACTCTAGGCTTTCATCAGGATTTTTCCATCTTTAATCATTTGCTAATGGATTTCATAACATAATACCCTTGAAGGTTTTTTTCCTGATATATTTAAAAACTTTTAGATTATGGCGTTAACTATACCATGATTATTAGAATTAAAAATGAGTGTGTGATTTGGGTTTTCTGTTAAATCAATGTATAGTTCTGTGACTTTTGAAGGTGTTTTAATATAGAGTCCCCATACCGATCATAGTCCCCACTGGTCATAGTAAAATCAAAGACCAGAAAATGTATATAATTAGAAATATATTTAAGTATTTAATCTTTCATTAGTAAACATTCAAAAGTCACCTTTAAACTTTAAGGAGAAAAGTATTAGTCACACGTGAAAATTAATTTTGCATTTGTTTTTAATTGCATAAAAATCTTGATGTTTAACTGACATGAAATTCTATTATATGTAGATATTTTTTCCTGTGGGATTATTAATCTTTGTTCATTAGTTTGGTTTGGTTTGGCTTGCTTTACCTTGCTTGGTTTGGATTGGTTTATAGTATTGATGATTGAACACAGGGCCTTTGCCCTGAACTATATCCCAGCCTTTTAAAAAATTTTTTCTTTGAGACAAAAGTCTCACTAAGTTATCCAAGATGGCTGCTAGCTTGTAATGCTCCTGCTTCAACCACTGGAGTACCTGGGATTACTAATCTTCGTGGAACATAAAAAAGAAAAACTGAATTGCCCTTTTTCTACTAATCTGAACGTTTAGGATGTAGAAATGTTTTTGATTTCATTTAATTCTAGCCTAATAACTTTTTTCATAATTTAGGAAGAAGTAAGCCACTGAACATAATTAGAATGATAGGAGACATTTCCTAACTAGAAAAAAATGACTTCTAAAACTGATTTCATAACTAGTAAATTGTGTAATGGCATTCTATTGTTAAAACAACTATATACATATCATGTTAGAACAAGCTGCTTAATTGTTTAAATTGAGCAATTTCTGTATACTATAAAATTGGAAAAGCTTTAAATAACTTCACTAACTTGAAAAATTATAAATGTATATTTAGTATTAGGAAGCCAAGTAGAAAACCTCAGGAAAGTGTTGGAGATCTAAAGGGATATACATTCTATTATGTGTCATTTACTTCTTCCATTTCTGTGTCTTTTCCTTTGTTCCATTTATCTTCCATTCAAGTTAAGCACATTTTCTCTCTCCATTGAAGAAAGCATCAGATCACCTTTGCTTTTGGTTCACAGGAGAACAGTAAATCAACCTCCATTAAACGAAGTATGCTTGACTCTAAATCAGTGTTTCAACTATTACAACCTCTTTATATAATTGGTGCTACTCCAAACACTCCACCATTATGCTGTTTGATCCTTGTACTAACCTAAGTAGTTTGGTCAGGTGATATTATTTTTCACCTCACAAATGAGGAGGTAGGAACTTGTCTCCTACTGACTGTTCCCAACACTTTGACATTTTATGAAAAATATATGTAACATCCTATAGGACAGATCTTTTTATATTGTGACTTTATTTACATATTTTAAAACCTTATAAATTATAAAGTGAGTTTCCTAACTATAATATTCTTATTCTTTGTATCTGAAACATCGTTAGGCTTTTGATCTATATAGTAGATCAAAATAGTACTTCATCGTACTATTCAAAATAGTACTTCATCGTACTATTTCAAGAAGATTTAATACATAGAACTTTTCCAGACAACTTTATAAGGCATTTGTTCTACCATTAGTATTTCATGTTATTTTATAAACTTGAGAAAATAGACTTCCATAATTTAAAGATGACATAATTTTTTTGTAGGTGCCATTGTTATTGAGCGACCAAACGTAAAATGGAGCGATGTTGCTGGTCTCGAAGGAGCCAAAGAGGCACTTAAGGAGGCTGTGATTTTGCCCATTAAATTTCCCCATCTTTTTACAGGTGAGATAACTTACGTAATTTTATTTCATGATTCCTTTAAAACACATGACTAAGTTAAAATATGAGTTCTTGTCACCATATCATGAATTCTGCCAGTTGGAAGTAACATATCTTTACACAGATATTTTATTACTGTACATATCTAAACATGGAATATATGTTGCAAAACAATCTAAATGTCAGCCTATAGGGTGTAAGGTAAATCGCTGACATGAAGTGTTAGGAGTATGCCGTGTAGTCATTAAAGTATAGTGTATATTCATACTAACGAAATTCATTCTTCGTGTTTCATCTGTTGAAGAATGTCCACATCTTTCATAAATATCAAAACCCAGGTTATAACACAGGATGAGTCTGTTGAATAAATGTGTGCACTGAGAATAAGTAGACGGGCTCATTAAAATGTTAGTGTGCATCTCGGGAATGAGGGTAAAATGATTGTAATTTTTCTTTTGACTTTAATCTGAATTTTTTGCAATAGACGTGTATTAGTTTTTAAAGACTATTTCCATTTCATGGGGCCGGGGAGATGGCTCAGTGGAATAAGCGCTTCCCTGGCAAGTGCAAGGGCCT
>NDGN011439556.1:0-10979 GCA_002564285.1 Tympanoctomys barrerae
TGTGTGTGTGTGTGTGTGAGAGAGAGAGAGAGAGAGAGAGAGAGAGAGAGAGAGAGAGAAATCAGGATTCTGAACCTCAGAAGAGGAATTCAACATCAGGACCAGCGGGGCAGAGCTGAGCACTAGGTGGTGGATAGAAACTGGGCTTGGATCTGGTGTCACTTAAGCCATAAAGCAAGCTCTGGGCTATTGTTGCCTGCGGGGCTGAGAGCCTGTGTGGTAAATAGACAGCCCACTGTGATTTCCAGTGTCAGAAACATACGCACATGGAGCCCCAGCCCCTGCAAAAGCCTGTCCTGTGTCACGAAGATGCTGGTGGCCTGAGACACCCAGAGACTTTTACGAAAGAGAAGTTTCTCCCTCAAGTTGTGATGCTGCGAATATTAATAACGGAGAGGGATGAGTTCCTTCTATCTAACTTCAACCGGCATCTCAGCTGTCTCTCTCAGATCACTCTTTTGTGTCAGCCACTGAGCAACTAGAGCTGCCAGAGAAGCAGCGCACGCCTCCGCCAGCAGCAGCCCGGCCAGTCACACCGCTACTACTGCTCAGTGGCGGCCCCTGCTGCTAAGGAGCAAGATGGCAGCAACACAGAGTTGGTGACATCAGAGCTGCTCAGTCAACCCCCAGGATTTGGAGCAAGCGGAGGAAGAACTGAAGCAAATAAAAGGAACAGAAATGAAAAGTCCAGGGAGATCCCAGGCATTTGAGGGTCACCTCGGTGAGGTGCTAATAAAGAAAGAGCTGAGCCTAAAGATTTCATGCTTCTCCAATCTTCCACAAGCCTCTGGATTTCATCACTTCCCCGCAAAGGTTTGCTAGGACCACCACAGCACCCTCTGAGAAATACCACTGCAAATTTTTATTGGGGGGATTTGGGGGCTGTTAGAAAAATATTTCTTTTTTAAAAATCACCCCACAAATTCTTTTAAAGTTTCTATGCATTTTAATTAGAGGTTGTTTGTTTCCACCTCTAGTGAGAATCAGCGTGGGGCTTCCGCTAGGTACACTGTTTCATGCTTGCGTGGTGGGGGTGTGAGCACCCCTAGTGTCCGTGCCCTGCGTGTGCAAAGTGAGGCACTTGTATGGCATCTCTGGTCAAAACCTGTATGCAGAGAGAAGGTGTAGACAAGCAAACTCATGATCAGATAGAAGTAGCAAGATGGAAAGAGATGAGATTGTGTTTGATTATAGGTCTGGGAGCAG
This sequence comes from Tympanoctomys barrerae, assembly GCA_002564285.1. Taxonomy (NCBI): domain Eukaryota; kingdom Metazoa; phylum Chordata; class Mammalia; order Rodentia; family Octodontidae; genus Tympanoctomys; species Tympanoctomys barrerae. Next base: position 1,207 of record NDGN011439556.1, read on the forward strand.
ATGTTCTACACGAATCCAACTCCTTGGCAGCCAGTCTGTTTCCATGGCAACAGAATCGGTAATTATTGAGCCCAAGCAGCCCCCCCCCACACACACACACTGCACGCTGTCTCCTTACAAGGTGAAGGCTGATGAATATCAACTATCTCCAGCCCATCACCAGCCCTTTCTTCCTCCTATTTTTTTCAGTTCTTTGAAAGAAAAACTGGGCATATTAATGACTGTTAAGAAAGAGAACTGTATGCTTATTGACAAAAGGAATAGAGCACTAAAACAGAAATGAAGTTACTCTTTTTTTTCCTGGTGACACTAGAAGAGAAAAGCTCTTCCCAGAAAAGCCGATGATCTCTGAAGATGCTAAATAAATGAGCAGGAGTTTCCCTGAAATGGAGGCTCCCTTTGATTGGCTGGTCCTGCTACGACTCCTGCCAATCGGAGCACCCCTGGGCTCCAGCCCCATAAACATAAGCAAAGGTACATGCTTATTTCTCCGGACTTGGAGCGGATGGCAGTCAGGGGTGTGCAGCCAGTCCCTGTTCACATGGCGCAACTGGAAACCTATTTCCTAGACACGCTTCCTCGGACACCGGCTGGCCTTCCAGTGCATTGTTCTTCTGGGGGTCGACTCTAAGTCGCTCTGGGGTAGCAGCAGCTTATAAGCAAAGCGGCATTTGTAACTGGGGAAGATGTACTTGTGGGAGCTTGGTGAGTAAAACTCAGCGTTACACATCTGTCCGCGGGTGTTAGCAGCCTGAGCTGAGTGGCAGCTTTGTCCCATTGTCTGCAGAAAAAAACTGAATTGGAAAAGCGCGTGGAAGAGCAGGCATTCAAGGGTACCCATGATGCGGAGACTCTGTCTTCAAAAGGCTGCATGCTTTATGTGGTGCTGAGTAGATTTGTAGCTGGCTGTATGTTATATTTGGACATCGGTGGTCCGGGCTGAATCATTTCCCTGGGTATTGATTCATTTCAAAAGGCAATGTTTTTCAAACCCAATTAGTAAGAGTCAACCCAGTGCATTTCTGGGAAGAAAAAAAGATGCACAGAGTCCAGAGCTGCTTGATCGTGTTGCTGATGTTTGCATTGTGGAGAGAGATGTTATTACAATGGTCTGTTGCACACTTATTCAGACTCCTGGTCACGGCGTGAAGCATCGCTTCTCTGTGTGCCCCGGTTCCTTGCTCTGCTCAGAGAATATGCAGCTAACCCCGGTCATGTCTCTTGCTTCCTTTTTACAACCAGACTCCACATTGGAATATGTTTCTTTAAAATTAATTTTGAAGATAAGTTGAAGTGATTTCAGAAAAATTTTAGCAATCAAAAAGCATGATTTGAAATTATTTTTTGCACCTCTTCAAACGTCTCGCAGCCAGGGAGGGTTTGCAAAGTTATATCCAAGGATTGGCATTTTACCAGGGAAGGGATCCTCTGAGCTAGTGCTCTGCTCCCAGGGGTTTAATTTTCTAACACTGGCAATGAAATTCTCAATATTGTTTGGTAGACGCAGGAAGAACAAAAAAACAGGACTATAAATTGAGAAGCAGCATGAAGAAGAGGAAACTCTTTGCCTTTAAGGTCCCTCCAAGCTGCAACCCTAAAATATATTTGGTGAGATAGAACCTAAGACATAAGGTTCTGGACAAGTCTGGTGCTTCTAAACACCAAGGAGAAGGTGTTGCTTTCTGCTTTCTGCTTGCATGTAGAGAGTGGGGGCTGAAATTCTGTTGTCTCTATCTACTGAGACTTACTTGCTGTTGCTTTTTATAAAAATCTGATCTGTTATCTTACGTGCAAGCAAGACATGTTATCTTCCTTACAGTCCACTTTCAAGTAAAGGCCAGAAGCAAAGGAGAATAAAGCGTTATGATCAGGCTAAGAAAGAAATGTGTGCGAAATAGTTGCACTCGTGGATTTGTCCCTTGGGAAGAAACCACCTTCTTGATAGAGGAGTATGTTGTGGGTCTTCACATGGCTCTAGCGTAGAATTTTTTCTTTTCTAAATGGGGATCTGTGATGAACCAATAAAGAAACAAAAGAACTGGAAAGGTTTTGCCTGCCTGAGACTCAAGACAGGGTGAGAACAACTGAGTGTCTGGAGGAGACAGAGAGATCCTGTACTCTGTGTCCATTAAGGAAGTGGGGTTGGTGCTGCAGGGGCAAAGGGAATTTCTTAACTGTGGGTGACAGGGACACTTGGTCACTTGACTAGGTGAGTGACATCTTTGTTAGCTGACAACCTTTCTGGAGAGGCAAGATAGCCTTTGGTTCCCAGAGGGTCAGACGCTAAGGTGTGTAAGGAATCCCACCTGCCCAGAAGAGCCTGTGTGAATGTGCTCTGTGCCTGCAGCTTCCCGCCCAACGCATGCACGCTTTTAAGGCACTCTGGTTTGCGACAGATATATGTTAAGTGACAGTTACCTCATTAGAGTGGTTCTCCATCCTCCTTTGGCTTCCTTTTCTCCCCCCATAGTGTCACTCTACATGAGTGAAGTCCTGGCACCTGTTGACAAGAATGAGAAAAGAAACCAGCCTTTTATGGAAGCAATAAAAAAAATTTTTTTTAATCTAAAACTGTAGTTCATAACCTATTTTTGGATCACGGAGCTCTTTAAGAATGTGAAGGCTACGAACCTTCTCCCTTCCCCAAGGAAAATATACTTTGCATAAAGCCCTGATGATGGACCACCTCAGGGGAAAGTAGTATCCCTGACCTGGGGGAATATTGTACCCTGGAGTTCAGATCACTCACTTTTTCTGCAGTAGGAGTACTGAATACTGCTGCAGCCCCAGCTCCAGCAACTGCTGGCTTTTGCTGGACATGGATACCTCTGTGAAGTCCAAAGCATGCTCAGTTTGTGTTCAGATTCAGAAGACTTAAGGCTGAGAATGTAGCATAGTGACAAAGTCTTTGCTTAAAATGTATAGGGACTTGGATTTTTATCCCCAGAATGGAGGGGGTGAAATGGAGACTCTTGGAAATGATGGTAGGACACAGTGGCTTTCTGACTTCTGAGCGTGGAGGATTGATGTAACTAGAGCTAACTAGGAGATTCAGACTGAAAGTGCTCTGTCACATGGCAGAATGAGAAGTGTATCTTTGTAAATACTCTGTTTAGTCCTGAACAAGAGGACTTCTTCCTACTATCTCTTCTTGGCATTTGTAGAATGTGTAACACACTAGAAAGACAAATGTAAAAAGAAAGCACAGTGAATCTCCTTAGCTTTCCAATGGTCGGAGTCACCCCACACAAGCCAGAGGGAATGTAAATACATTGAATCCAATGCATTGAACTAAGTATTGAAAGTTTGAATGATAGAATTCCTCAACTCTCTAGTCATTGGACTAAAATTGATCACAAGAGTAGTAGCTAAGCTGCCTGGAGTATTTTCTAGGTGCTATCTACATGCAATATGTCATATATAAAGAGGTGAATCACTCATTGAGTCTTCTGGGCAGTCCTAGCAGGACTACTTTTATATCTATTTCATGGATGAGGAAATTGAGTTGCACACTGTTAAGGAATTTGTCCTTACCTATCTAAATAGGAACTGGTGAGTACATGGCACTTCATGTATGCTTATTTAATTATTGCCACATGAGTAGGTGGAAGAAAAAAGAGTGAATAGTGGAAGAAGGTCTCATCAGTTTTTCTGTCTGTCTAGTGGAATCAATCACAGATTAAATGATTGTCTTCTTTAAAAGTAAACTGCAGAGGTATTCTGGGGTAGTTGGGTGATTTATTAGTCATACCACTAAGGAAAACGAGTTTGCATTAACCTCGAAGTTGTCACCAGAATGGCCTATGGGTTGCCCCCTTACTTTATTGCATGATTCAGGACCTCCTTCCAGAAGGTTATCGGATGAGCATGAAGTGGCCCCCTTGACTTAGGGAAATGGCTCCTGTGGAGCCACCTAAAACATAGCAGGTACTCAACATTCCACACCTGCTCTTCGCTGGTGTATTCCAGGAATGATTTGCTGCAGCCAGAGCATTGGCAAAGGCTGTGAGGAAGGACTAGGAAAAATGGGGCAGCCAGTTGCGGGTGTGCACAGCCTGTTAGTGCCTTGGGAGTCACCAGCCTCCCACCTGTTCTGAAAGCCTGTGAGCAGGAGCAATGAGCCCTGTGGAGAAATCACTTCCACTTCGTGACAACAACTGCCATGCTGGAGCCACGGAAGGCGCCTAGGAGATGGCTCCCGGGATTCACGGGTGAAGGCTTTCAGACTGTGCTCTCCGTCATGTGGGGAGGAGTTTATGGTCACTAGTATAAAAGAGGAGTGAGTAGGGGAGAGGATCCCCCACGCCTTCTGCACCCACTGCATCTCCTCTTCTGTCTGTTTTGCAAACTGACACCCAGTGAAGGTGTAATAATAAAAACGAACGGGGAGAGATCAGTCTGCTGTGAGGAAAAACTATTGATCTTGTCAATATTTCCTGTTTACCATAGAAGGAAATAAAGAGCAGAGCACATAAGCAAGACCATATGGCTCAGTGGACAAGGAATCTGTATCAGGAGCTTCAGAGAAGATTTAAAAAACATTCACTATTTGTTATGCATGCCTAATATTATGGGCAGTCCATTATTAGACTAGGTATACTAGGGATGATTGAAAAAATATAGTAAAGGCTTAAAGTTTTAAAAATCCATTGCAGTAAAAGACACATTACCAAGAAAGATATGCTAAATGAGAGAGCTTAATAGCAGTGTGTCCTTTACTATTTATTTATTTTATTTTTTAGGGGAGGGTCTACAGGGTGTTCAGGATCTCACTACTAGATCGGACTCATAGTGATCCGCCTGTTTACAGCCTCCCAAGAGCTGGGATTACAGGTGCGTGCTACTGTGCCCAGTCTTAATTGCCTTCTCAGCGTGCCCCAGGAGTGGGGGCAGCACGGCAGGTCTGGGGATGGAACCCCTGACCCCTGAGCCTGCTTCCAGGTGCTTCAATCTGCTGAGCTATTTGGCCAGCCCTTCTACTATTTTATAATGTAAACATTTATTATACTTTCAATTACCTCGCAATGATAAGAACTATACCAGAAAACAGTATTAATGACTTTACGAAAATATATGGTAGGTCTCTAGTCCAGCATGGCCTGCTGGAAGGATAATACATGTTATGTACATGTAATTTAATCATTTTGTTTTTTAATCTTTTATGAATTTATTTATTTGGTACTGAGTCTCACTACACAGCTTACACTCGTAATGATCCTCCTGTCTCAACCTCCCCAAGGCTGAGATTATAGGCATGTGCCATTATACACAGTTTCTGTGGCCAGCACAACATACCCAGGATTCTGGGGCCAGCATAGCATGTGACACCCAGGATCAAACCTGGGTCCGTGCCCTTGTCAAGCAGGCACTTAGACTGCTGAGCTATCACTCCCATCCTATAATTTATTTAGTAGTTACCTTGAAAAAAATAAAAAGAAACAAGTAATTTAGTTTTAATAATATTTGTTATTTAACCTGTTGTACACGAGATGTTAGCATTTTAACTTACAACCACAAAATTATTAGCAATACATTTATGTTGAACTTTCCAGGTAAAGCATTTGAAATTTAACATGTGTTTCCCACTTACAACCCAACTCAAGTTGGACCCTGGATTTTCACAGAACACCTGTACTTAAACTTCATAAAATTTATAATGAAAAATTTATAAATTGACATTGCCAGTTGTTCCCCACATACTTGAAAGTCTTCCACTAAGTGAATTAAGTACCAGATTTTAAGTTTAAATTAGCTAAAATTAAATGAGATTTGATAGCCTGCATTCCAAGGCTGCTGTATCAACATGATCAAAGCTCTCCACTGGACAGGGACCAGTGCAGTTAGTTTTATGCCTCTGTCATCATGCCCTGGCACCTTTGCTCTGTTATCTCAACAAAGTACCCCGAAGACTGTTCTGGTAACAAAAAAAGAGCATTAATATTCACAGACAATGGTCACGCTTGGCAAACTCAACCTGTAGCGAAATCTTGATGTTTTACATTACTCTCCTTGACATGGGAAATTAAAAGCTGCATGACTTCCAAGTGCAGAAATCCCACACTAAGCACTCTGTGGGCTGTTTTAGTCCTTAAATATCTCAGCGCTGCTACTTTCTGTGCTTCAGAGCTGCCACTCTTGCCTTAGTCTGTTTTCTGCTGCTACAAGAGAACACCCAGGATTGGGCAATTGATAAGGAAAAGAACTATATTTTTCACAGTTGTGTAGGCTGAAAATTCAATGTCAAGGTGCTGGCGTTTGGTGAGGACATTCTTGCTGCATTGTAATGTGGTAGAGGGCATGACATCCGAATATACCCAAGATGAGAGGTTGTGAATGAATTCTCTCTTCCTCTTCTTATAAAGCCTCTATATTATAGAAACCCTGCTTTCAGACCTCACCTAACCCTAATTATATTACCAAAGGTCCCACTTCCAGATGCCATCAACATATGAATTTGAGGATTAAGTTTCCAACACATGAGCTTTTAAAAGACACATTAAAACCATAGACTCTCTTAGTTCAACATGGAACATGGATTTAACTGTAATGATAAACAAACCATGCTTGAGACAGGAACCATACTGTTAAATGGCAATTTCCTATAAAGGCAAGTACAAATTAATGTTAAGAGGCAGTTTGACTATTACTGTCTTATTCAGTTGAAAATTTTGCTTAAAGTGACTAATTCTTTCAGTTAATCTTAAAATTTATACCTTTAATATCAGTGTCCTAGCTTTTCATTCCCTAAAAGCTTTTTTTCACAGGAAAGAGTAGTCCATGTCTTTAATGACTAGATCAAAATTAAGCTGCAGAGCTTTCATAGAAAAATCTAGTCTCTGCTAAAAATGGCCCAAGTGGACTATTTCAGCCAAATTAGAAAAATGGAAGGATAAGGTTCACTCCGAGTACCATTCTTATAAACTTTGCTTTAATGAAAGACTTGTAAGAAGTTCCACAAAGCAATGAAAAAGAGCACACACAAATTCCAGATGGTTGAGCATCATCTGTAACATCAGGGTTGTCTTCTGGTCCAACAATTCCCATTTCTTCACTTTGGGCAAAACATTCCAGGAGAATGCTTTGTGTACCTCAACACCCAACCACGAATATTGGAACAATTTCTGTGGGTTATTTATGCCTCCTTCATTTTCATGACATAACTGCTTCTTTAACTAGAGCAACATGAACCAGCTAGATTAAACCATGGGTAGGGTTGACTCTATCTATAGAATGGGTTGCTTTGCACATCTTCTGACATCTGGCCAAGCCATGGACTCACACCTTTGATCATGAGTAGGAAAATGAGATTCAGAATTTCAGTGAATGTGGAGATACTGGAAGACAGGTGTCAATCACTTGAGTAAAATTAGCATTGCCATAAGAGTCTTTGCGTTTCCACAGGATTTGAAGACTATTAAGTAAGACTGAATTATTTCAAGCAACTTGTGATATCCCAGAAATCTGGGGCTAGAAAAATGTCCATATGGTTCACAGAGCAGTCTTCCAAAATTTGAGAATGTCCCTTATTGTTTCCACTTTGGTGACTAAATTTTGCAAGTTAATTAACTTTTGTGGTCCTCAGCATCCTCACGTGGGTAAGGAAGAGTTTAGACTCTAAGACTTCCCATCTCATATGCATCAGCCTTATGAAAATCCATCCATCCTCTAGGGCCCATGTTGTATGGATCAGAACTGTCTTTTCCAGTGTACCAAGAGAGAGCCTCAGAGTCCTTCTTAACACAACACTAAGTCGGTCACTACTGAGAATTGACTTAAAGCTGAAAGTTTTGTTTTGTTTTTTATCCATCTCTTATGTAGTTTCCTCATCTCTGTGTCTTGTGCAGGACTTTGGGAAGGAAAATACTGGGAATTATCAGCAGGATGCAGAGTTTCAGTGATAAGGCAGTGACAGTTCTTTACTCATCCTCTGGCTCAGCTGTTCCCTGGAGGTGTTGCCACCTGACAGGGAGAGCCGCAGCCTGGTGCTTGGGGAACTCACTTTTCTTTTCCTTTGAGCTGTAAGTGATGAGAGGCCTGTCAAGGAGAACTGCTCACTGGCATCTTTCCCAGACATGGGAGCATAATGAAATAAAGCTTCACTCTGACTCGGTTGGAATTTTTGTGGCTGAGCATTTGCGATAGCATCTGGGACAATTCTAGCATCCTCTTGCATGGTTGGAAAGAGGAATTCATCAGCTAATGGAACTGGGGCCTTTATACTGCTGGGCCAGTTCAGATCCTGGGAGTAAGTCAGCTCAAAATCTAGGCAGCCAGGCCGCAGAACTGGCAGGCAAAGAGGAGTCCATTCCTGCCAAATGGGCCATACATTTTCAACCTACATTTCAGAAATGGGATCATATAGAGAGAGTTTGACACCAACAAGATTTGTACTATCCCTAAGCCAAGACTATTTAATATTAAGGCTCCACCTGCACTCCTGTGGAACCCAGGATGATAGTAGCAGGACTGCACCCTTAAGTTCCAGAGAACGGTGGGAACCAAGGTGCAAAAGCCCCATTTCTCATTCTATAAGCCTGGCTTAAGCTTTTCTGCAAAGTAGGCAGCAGGAGCGTGACAGTGAACATCTTCTAAGTCACTGATCTGCCTGCTCTAAAATATCCTAAAAATCATTTAATCTCCTTCACCTACAGTTGGCTATATTGTAAAAGAAGAACTAAAACACATTTCTCATGAGACTGATGAAAAATGAAGATTATATAAGAATGATGTCTGTGTGAGTGATTGATAAGCAATAATGGGCTGTGTAAGGGAGGAAGGGTATGGTTTCATTATTAGGTAGAAGTCATCTATGTTCATATCTTATAGAATAGCTGTTGTAGTGGGGAAAGGTTTCGCTGTTCTTGGATTATCCTCCTGCTTCGTCAGGGATGATTCAAGGCATGGTAGCATGCAGGCCTCCCAGAGAGAACACTACACTTACAAACAAGAAACTGAGATCAGGTGCCAGCTTAGCAACCTTGTCCGGCTTGTGTTCTACCATGACACCTTTCTAATCTTTCGTATTTTTCCTCATGGGTGAAATATTAATAATATCTACCCTATGCAACACATAGAAGCAAACAGAGAACACATGTGTTATTATATGCCATATGCTTTGTGGATTATAATATCAGACATTACCATTGTTCTTCCAAATCTAGTATCTTCCAACAACTAAATCACACTTACATAAGAGGAATCACCAGAAACTTCTTTCTGGACCCAGAAGCTCCAGGAGGGTGTTGTATACACTTTCCTAATTTTTGAAGCCAGCCCAAATCAAAGATTTTGTGCATCTGGGAAGATGCTTTCCAGCATTCAAAATGGCTATGATCTGTGGCAAAAAACAAAAACAAACAAAAAAAAAAAAACACGTGTTTTTTACATTTGAAGTTCTGGGTCTCTATAGAGTATATGTAAATCCTTCTGGACAGCCATGCCTTAGCCATTCTTCCGTAGATCTAGCTTTTCTCTTCTTGAGGGCATGGTGAATGCTTTGAATAAATCCACACCTTCAGTTCTCCTGTAGACAGATTTACAGTCCCTTTGATAGATTTCTTCCCTACCCTCCAACTAGCCACAAATGTCACATCTCAGTCAAGGGAGAATGTAAAATTTCTCTTGGTTACCGGAGCCATGTATTTACTATACACCCACAGCACCCTGAATTTTGAAGAACTCTTTTTTTTTGTTGTTGTTTTGTTTTGGTTTGGTTTTTTTTTCAGAATTTTATTGATAAAAAATAGCAATTAGACAGTTTCAAATCAAATCGC
>NDGN011439563.1:0-11763 GCA_002564285.1 Tympanoctomys barrerae
ACTGGCGCTGCTGCTGCTGCTGCTGCTACTGCTGCTGCTGCTGCTGCTGCTGCTGCTGCTGCTACTGCTGCTGCTGCTGCTGCTGCTACTGCTGCTGCTGCTGCTACTGCTGCTGCTGCTACTGCTGCTGCTGCTGCTGCTGCTGGTATGAATACTCCTATTAGGGTCCTACAGAAAGGGGAGAAGAAAATAAACTCTCAAAACTAAACAGGAACAAAGACTCAAAAAGCAATTTTCTTGAGTTCAATATACATAAAATGATCGTTCTTTGTTCTCAAGTTAGCTCTGAATATCAAAAATATTTTAATACAAGTGAACCATCAGAGTGTAACAGGTTGGAAGACACATAGGCAGAGAAGGTTACCTTGAGCAAAGAATCTAATGAAGCAAGCTGTCTTCCTAATCACCGGAAGCATGGAGCTTTTAAACATTTCAGTTCAATAAATGTTAACTGCAGATTAATAAATACATGATCCCATTCTCAATACATAAGGTATCTATCACTGACGTTTGTGGAAAAGTCAACTATCAAATGCTGTGACAACAAAGCAAAGGTGACTGTATAGTTCTGCTAGGAAAAAATAGCAATTCAGAAATTCATTTAATAAAGAGATAACAGATCAGTTTGGTCCCAGAGAACAAACAGATAATTACTAGAATAAAATCATTCTTAGAAACCAAAATAAAGTAAAGGGAGCAACTCATGGAGTATATTTGGGAAACAACATCTAGCAACTGCACAACACTGAGAAGGAGATGGGAAAATATCTTAGGTTCACCTAGTAAAGTCAGGTCACGTTAAATTTAAAATATAGTATTAAAAAAAACAAAAGAAATAATTTCCATTTTGGGATTTAAAAAAAAAACAACTGTTATTTTTATTTTGCTTAAAATTTCATCAGCTAAGGAGTATGCCTTGCATAGGTGCAAAGAAAAGGAATAGAACAATAAAATTTCACCTACACATGAAACAGACTGGTCATTACTGCAAGGAATCATGAACAAAGAGTCAAATATTATCAATTTTTTCACTCATACAGACACCTCATAATAAACAACCTCTACATATTTTTCTGTTTAGGAATAAACTCTATATCCACACTTACTGTAGACTAGTAAGAACAAGAAAAAGTAGAAGCTAGACATGTACAATTTCATGCCAATACTAAAAGAAAAGCTCTTTCTTATTAGAAGATGATTTCCATCTTCCAAAATTTCAGCTAAAATTTACACAGGCTTGCTGTTCTTTCCCACTTGAGCCGGGCCTTGTGTGCAGCTCGGGCTGCCCCAACCCTCTCCACACAACCAGGCTGGCCCGCATTCCCAGCGCTCGCCCTGTCTCAGCCTTCCACATGCTGCAACTGTAGCAGGGGCCGCCACGTATTGCTGATCTTCCTGCTTCTAACTCACCTACTTAATCCAACCCAGTCCTAGATATCCCATTTATTTTCTCAAGGGAGTATTTGGTTTTAAACTTATAAAATGAATCTAGCTACTAAGCAAAGATTTGCTAGTATGTATTAAGCTTAACAATTCCTTACATAATCTGTGAAGCTAAAATTTAAACACAAAATGCTTTAAAAATACAATTCATATTAGTGAATTTTGTTTTTAATGTATTTGATACAGGGGCTCACTATGCAGCTTGGAACTGTCATGACCCTCCTGTTTTTAGCCTCCCCAGAGCTGGGATTATAGGCACGAGCCACCACGCCCAGACTCCATGGCCTCCTCAATGCACCCAAGAGCAGGGCTGGCGCGGCATACAGTGCCAGTGACCAAGCCCCAGGCCCTGCGCTTGCCTAAGCAGGCGCTTAGTTTACTGAGCTATCTTGCTGGCCCTTGAAATGCCAGTTTTTAAAATATGTATTTATTTGGTAAAGGGTCTTACTATACAGTTTGGACTTGTACTGGTCCTCCTGTCTCAGCTTCCCCAGCGCTAGGGTGCACCCCCATGCCTCAGCTCAGGGCCCGCATGACACACAGTACCAGGGCTCTAACCTGCATCTTAGAGTGGACAGCGGGGGAGTTATCTCCCCAGCCCTGAAATGTCATTATTTTATAACTTCTATTACAAGACACTTCCTGGAGTGTTATGCTATTGCTATGAATAATTAAAATATAATGGATGAACTAAATCAAGGAAGAACATTTTGAAATTTAATATCCTAGAGTTTTTTAAATTAGTTGTTTACTCACTTAATTTTAGCCATTGCCAATCAGTATTCTAATAATGGCTCTAGAACACCCAAGAATTTGTCTAATATTCAACCTACATGAAACACTGTACATATTTTCTTTAAGGAATTTTAAAAAACTTACAATTATAAAATCACCAACATACTTCTAATGTTAAGAATTAAAAAACACTAACATTTCAGCAGCAGGGTGGAGGGAGCACTACAAAGGACTTCCCATGAGTTCTTTTCAAAGCCCTCTGTAGAATCAACTGTAATTCTTAACAAAAGGTACACAGTGGTATCAGATACAGAATTTTACCTCATAATCTCATAAGTTACATAAGTTTTTGCAATCCTTTAGGTCTTAGGCCTAAGCATTTAGTGTTACCTTTTCACCTACTTAACAAATCTTGACATAGGAAGTGACCTGATCATTTTTATTCCTCTCCTTTTTTAAGTTTTCCTTAAGCCACAGCAATTCAACAGCTCTTAATAAGCTGAAGGACAAACACATGGCATAAAAACCGAGAGGCGTACACGCTGAGTGGAGAATGGTCTCCATTACGTACAGAAGCATTTTCTTCGGCTGGGTCTGTGAGGCAGGACAAAGTCTAAGCACAAGCCATGAGGAACTACTCTCAGATATGTAATGAGTGTGTGACAGTGACAGTGGCTTAGACACACAACCAAGCATTAGGCTGCCACTGACCTAGAACAAAAGCGCCCACTCCTTCTCGGCTCATCCATCAGACATACGCACACAGGATCCCGTCAGTGGCTTGTCAAAGTCTTTATTGCACGGTAAACCTCAACACGAAGTGTCACTGGGCCGCACATACTAGTTACCATCAGGACAAGTTCAGTTTCCACACACTGTACAATTCAAATTCTCTTTGTGCGGGGCCTACTGGGACAAACTGAGCAGCAAGTAACCCAACCAGAGCCAGCACAGGTGCGTAACAACCCTCACACACTTAAGGGAAGTGGTTATACTTTTGTATTCACCTTACAACCTGAGGATATAAAGTGCAACATTTTCTTCACTCATTCACAGTTCTAGTGAAGACTTCCATATTTTCATTTTCTGAAATAGAATGGGTCTCTTTAGTGTGTAATTTCCTCTAACACTACTTGTCAACAACTCTTGTCTTTTTCTGGCTTCACAAAAGGACAAGTTGTAATTAACTGCCAGAGTAGAGTTTTCTGATTATACTTGGCTTTCAACTTTCAGGTTATTTCCATGTCTACTTCCCACTAACTCCAAACTGATTTTTCAACTCCTATTTCTTACCTCTTTTCTCAGATCTATCGTATTTTGTTCACTGGTGCTCCAAGTTAGACTCAAAGGAGGTCTACACACGTAACTGCACAGGTGTGTCAGGCTCCTGGCCCCAACAGCACTCAGTAAGAGAGAGACCCCACTCGACTCCTGGGCTAGGGAATGCAAGGAGAGAGATGGAACGCAGGGCTTCAGGTAAGCAGCTAAAAGGTAGACAGCATCTCTGCTGCTGCCATGCAGGCTGAGCTACAATGCACATGTAAACAGCATGCTTAAGGAATGCGGGGAGGAGGAAAGAGAGAGAGAACAAATAGATGGTCTGATGCAGACAGAAAAAATATCTGAGGTCAATACAGTATGAGTACTTGGGGGGAATCAAATTGAATATATAAATATTGTTAGAAAAATGTTAATTAGGTTAAAATTAAAAAATTCAAATTCTCAGGCTGAGAATTTGCAGAGAAAGGACAGTGAAACTGGCAGTTTGAAAGTTCAGTTGTAAGAAAGCTCAAAGAACAACATAAAAAATATAATAGATGAAAATCATAGTAAGAAAAGAGACGATGGGAAGTACAGTTAAAGGCAAGCTACAAGAAGGGTCCCACTAGGGTCCACAGAAGGAGGAAACAAGAAGAGACGGGAGAAGCACTGTGATACTGACACAGAAGGAAGCGTCCACAAGCCGAAAGCAAAGACCAAAATACCACTCCTGGGGGTTACCGAAGACCCAGGCAGGCCTGATAATACAGATACCCAGAAAACTGCATTAAATTTGCTGAACTTTAGGGATAAAAAGAAAAAATGACAAATTATTAGAAACAGTTGTCTAAAAAAATGAAGCAAATTAACACTGGGTTTTCCATTCGTAACACTGGAATCAAGAACAAAGAACAACAAGCAGTACCTAGATGACAGAGAAAAAGTAGTACAACAGCCCCTCTCTGTCCACAGAGGGTAGGTTCCAGGACCCCAGTGGCTCACATAAAATAGTTATAACACACTGCAGTAAAAGTTATGATTTGTTTATTTTTAGAATCTGTCCCTCTGAACTTCCTGGCTATCCTTAGTCGTAGGGAGCTGAAACCACAGCAAGTAACGCTGTGGTAAGGGAGAACACGGCCCGGACATCCTACATGCAGCAGCGAGAGCAGGACTTCACCAATATTAAATACAGGAAGAGCACAGTGCCCCCTTCATTTACATATAGGGCTTGAAAAGGAGCTCTGGCCCAACAACAATCACAGCAAGAGGCCATTAGCGTCCAAGAGGGTGGAGAACAGAACAGTGTTAAATGTGCCTCACATTCTACACAGAATGGAATCTAAATGGACAAGAAGTTGCATGGATAAGTGGGGAGTGCTTAGTACACATTCCCCAGAGAAGACAGTCTAACAGAAACGTGGACCTCCAAAACTAGATAATCTTCACAGAAATTTAGATATGGTAAGGAGGAGTGTCAAGGTGAAAAATCTGGTCTCTTTTCTGTGAAGGTGGAAGAAAAACTGAATTATGAACAATTAAAAGGGAAGGTAGCAAACAAAAAAAGTACAGAATAACTGTCACATCAATGAAAGGAAATGGGAAACTGATATCAATTTGAAAATACACGCAGAATTAAGAAACATGAAAAATAATATATGTAAATAATAAGCAGATGAAAGAAAAGAAACAAGTATCACTCAGAATAAAAATGAAAGAGCCAGATTTTCCCACTGAAAAAAAAGTTTCAGACTGAGCTACAAAGGCAGGTCAGATACTGACCACTTTCAAGAAAAAAAGTCAAATGATTTGAGAACTTAAAAGACAGGGATGGCTCTTCCGGGTATGGTGTCTAGAGGCCTTCACACGGCCCAGCGCCTGAGGACCTCGCAGGCTTTCCTACAACACTGCCTCTCACAAACTAGGCTGTCCCGAGCCCCAGGGAATACAATTGTTTCCCTCTGTGCCAAGACGAATCTGCGTGTGGTGCGTGCCCGAGCAGACTTTGAGGGGTTCGAGCTGTGTGGCCAGAGTTCTCATGAGATTGTCTAAAACGAAGAAGCCCATCAGCAGGGCTTATGGGGGCTCCATGTGTGCCACAGGATCAACTGCGCTTTCCTTATTAGAGAGCACAAAATCGTGGTAAAAGTGTTGAAGGCACAAGCACAGAGTCAGAAGGCTAAACAAAACATGAAGCTATTGCAGTAATAAAAGATGGAAAAGCTAAAAAAAAAAAAAATACGTAGGATGACACAAAAAATATCAGCAAAGCATTCCTCAAAGAAAATACTATCAGACAATGGTAAATTCAAGGTTAGGAACACCAAAGAGCATAAACAACATAAAAACCTAAGTTGCATCAAAGCAAAATGTATTTAATATTTAAGAAAAATTGGAATATTTCATTTAAATAAGAAATTAACATGTCTTTGTCATAAATGGACAGATCTAATAAAACTGGCGTTGACAGTAAAATTAATAAAATAGCTTACATATATATGCAACTTTCACTCATGAATAAATCACATGATTTTACATGTATCCAGAGAACACATAAAAAAATCACTCATAAATTATGGGAAAAAATAAATAAAGTAAATAAATAAATCACTTATAAGCTATCATAAAATAAACTTAATTACCTCATTAAAAGTACCTACATAGACCATTATTGGTTGATCATACTCTAACAAGATGAGAAAAAGTCTTTTAAAAATTAAGGACACCAGGTCCATGCCTGTAATCCCAGCACTTGGGAGGCTGAGGCAGGAGGATCACTGTAAGTTAGAATCAGCCTGGCCTACAAAGTAAGCCCAAATCCAGCCTGACCTTTATAGAGAGTACTTGTCTCAAAAAGACAAATCAAGAAATTAAGAAAATAAAAAAAGAAGGGCCTAGAAAACATGCGCTCAAAGTAAATTTAAAGGAAAAAAAGGGAGATGTTGGTAGAAAGTGAACTCACGCACCAAGAGAGACTTCATGCTCACTTTGAGAAACTACGAACAGTCACAAATATTCAAACAATAGGGTACAAATATAAAGAAAGTAAAACAAACAAATTTATTAGCATTAATACTTTTATCAGATAATTTAATTGCATAACTGTTTTAACTGTATAACTATTACTCAATACTAAAGATAAAATTATCAAATTACTTCTGACAAAGCATATCAATTAAACAAAGTGATTATCTCTAATCCTGATTGGCTATTAAAGGAACAAAATTAATGAGGAAATAATTTTTGAAATATTTTAGAACAGCTAAATACCAAAGAAATAGCTAAATAACTCTGAACTGTTCAGACAAAGGGAGAGAGAAAGAGGCTTTGGGGGAAAAGGAAGAGCAAAATGGACCACTGATAATGCTTTTGTTGTTTTCTGTTTTCAAAAAGCACCAGGAATCCAACTCAGGACCTCACACTTGCCAGACAGGCACACTGATAATGTTTATAAGGTTTCTGTTACCACTTCATTTTTATCTATAAACATTTTATTAAAAATTAATAGTACAAGACAATAAAATTATAAGGCAAAACATTTCAAAAATGAAATAGAAAAAGGAATGCTTATGCAAACACCACAGCTAACACAGAGCCAACAGCCCATCCCCAAACTCGTTTATCAGTTAGTGGAAAGGGAAGTAAAGGAACACAGCCCAAGTGGATGAGACACGGCACTTGGGAATAGCAACAGGAGTCTTTTATTCAATAGCAATCTAAGTGGCCGTTACATGAAGAGAATATGAAATATTCATACACACATGAGAAAAAGGAGCATCTGCTGTAATATGATGCAATACTTTATGGAGTTTTGTTTCGACATTTTAATAACATTGCCCCGCTTTTTAAGAAGACATTCAAGCAGAACAGTAGAGGAAATTACACTGTACTTCCATAGCTCAGGAAAATAAAGTCACTTCTAGATTTAACTGGGGAAAAGCAGCATTTTTACAGTCTCTAAGAATCACAATCTAAAATTTCTCAATTTGCATGGATCTATCAGTAGCAATCATTACAAATATAACCAGACCTACTGAAACGGGGATAAGTCAGGACTTTGCACAGATGATTAAAGATGTCACAATGCTCCTAAGAGTTGAATGAGAACCAACAAATAAAGATGTTCCCCCTCCTTGGAGAGAAACTATACCTGACCAGATTGCCCCTGTCCATGGCTGATTATGAGTTTTGCCAATTCTTCATTTGAACAACAGCTACAAAAGCACTTACATGCATTTGGAAAGCAAAGAAGACCCGTTTGAGACTTTGAAGATAAAAGTCAACCATAGGAACTATTTCCTTTCGGAAGATCAACAGGTGACATTGCTGTAGACAGAGTATCAAGTGGGTAAAGCATGAAGAAAGAAAAGCCATCTGGGGACACCACCATTGTTGAGGGGTGCTGGCAGTGCAGTGCTAACAATCTTACAGAATGCTTCATGGTCCAGAAGCTGAAGTAGAAGTTTTATAATTATTAACTCAACAATCTTATAAGATAGGCATTATTAGTTCCACTTTACAAGTGAGCAAACAAAGGCAAAGACCCAATGTGCTCCTGGACATCTACATAAATCAAGGAGGTGAGATTCAAGCCCAGTTATCCTCACTCCAATGCCCAGACTCAACACTGTATTTTACAAATTCTCAGTAGAGAAGGTTGGTTTCACAATTAGACTTCAAGGGCCATGGATATAACTCAGCAGCACAATGCCTGCCTGGCAAGCACAAGGTGCTGAGTTCAATTGCTGGTACCCCAAAAATGTGGTGTATCAAAACCAGATTTCAGTCTTGCCAATTTAACATTAAGTTGGAAATCAAAGAACAACAGCATAGGGGATGGGATGGGCTCAACAAATTCAAAGAAGTACATCATCAAATATACCTGCAGTCTAAGCAAAACTACACAAATAAACTTCTATTTAGTTCCAATAGTGTGTACATAAAAGGATTTTTGGTAAAGGTAAGTGACAAATACTTATTTTGAGATCAGAGGCTCTGC
Organism: Tympanoctomys barrerae; assembly: GCA_002564285.1. Taxonomy (NCBI): domain Eukaryota; kingdom Metazoa; phylum Chordata; class Mammalia; order Rodentia; family Octodontidae; genus Tympanoctomys; species Tympanoctomys barrerae. The sequence goes on from NDGN011439563.1 coordinate 8,438, forward strand.
TCTGATATGTTCAAGTGTGTTAAGTGAGTTCTTTGCTACCAAATAAAATACTTATCTAAAAGAGTTGTATTCAGAGGACTTATGTGATATTAAAAAAGCAATTTCTCTACTATTCCCTAGCAGAATATAGATTTCTCCAATTAGGCCAAAAGATATCAGAAAACTTACACTTAAATATTTTCAAAATCAATATAAAAATCTTCTACAAAACATACTTTGAAATGAAAAAATTTATACTATTCAAGTCAGATACTAAATGATCTCCAAAAAAGGGTAAAGTTGGAGAGACTGCTGTATCAGAAAACTAGAGAATTTCATCAGACAGCTTATACTAAGTAACTGTTAACAGAGAGAATATAGAAGGTTTACCACACAATGTGGCAATAAATAAAGAAAAAAATTTAAATAAAAAAATAAATGCCTATAGAACAAAGAAAATACAGTGAATCATCTTACCTGTGAAAATATTTTATCTAGTCAAAAAAATAAACATTTAGTGGTTTTTAATTTTCAGCAGTTATTCAACTTAAGTTGTTAAGTAATTTAAATTTCCATGTCAGTACAATGGGCACCACATTACTACCTAAAACACTATGGTCAACGTAATATTAAGTTTAATGTATATAAAACTGTCTGTGTATGTCCATTTGCATACATACAGGTTGAGGATTTCTAATCTGAAAATCTGACATCTCAAATGATGCAAAACAAGAAAGCTTTGAAAACTAACAGAAACTTTCTGTGTACCAATGTGATGCCTCCAGTACAACATTCCATGACTGTCCTATTATCAAGTCAAGCAAAATGCAGGGCTCCCACAAATCCTGCCTAAGGTGCATGTGAAATTAATTTACCAGTGCCTAAAGGTACCTCATTATGTACGGATGAACATTCTAAATCTGGAAAAAAAAAAAGCCCGTAAGACTGAAAGCACTTCTGGTCCCAAGTTTTTCAGAAGAGATGGCATTAAAAATAAAGCATTAAGAACATGCCTAGCATGTAACATAAATTGTTTTGATTACTATTAGTATTATAGACAAACACTATAGACAGTTTTTCTGACATAATAGAATATTAATGACAACAGTTTAAAAGTGTTTGAATAATACACATGGAAAATAAAATAAGCAGAAAAAGAATTTGAGGCACCTTAAATTTACAAAGTTGAGAATTAAAAGACATTATCCATATCTGACGAAATAAGAAAACAAATCATTTCCTAGAAAATTATAAAAATTTTCTAGAAGAAAAAAAAATTAAAATGGTGTTACACTGAGAGAAAAAGGAGATGGAGAAAATGGGTTAGATTTTTATGAAGAAAACATAACATAAAAATAATCTGAAAACTTTGACTGCAACCTTAGGCCTTAGCAACACGTTAAGGAGGTTCCTTCTAGGAAAAAGTCAAACAAGTAAATTAGAATACAGGACTTTTGGGTTTTGTTAATTTATTTCTTTTAAACTATGTTCATGAATTATTTAATATAAAACAAACATTCAATCTCCTCAATCTAATTTTATGCATTCTTACATTTAAAACACCCACTTACACTTCAGAAATTTTGTGACATAGATTCTGTTAGAAAAATAAAAAGGCTGAGTTCAATCCCTGGTTCTGCAAAAAAAAAAAAAAAAAAAAGAGAAAAAAAAAATAAATAAGTAAAAAGGAAAATTATTCAACTATGTGACTGATATCGTATGTTATAAAAACATTTAAATTTTCTGACATGTTTTAATGTTATATTAGGCAAACTGCAACGAAGCAAAAAGTTAAACACAAAAGCTTGACATGTACAATGTATTATGAATCTTAAGTATTTTACTTCTATTAATAGATTAATGAAAAACAAATCATATTTACAATTGAGAAATGCAAATAAATGAAAAAAAATTTTGATGCTAAAGTGAAGAGGAGGGAGTTTTCTGAGTCCAGCAGCCTGCGCTTGGACTGAAGACGGCCTGAGAGACCTGGTAGGCTAGCTTCCACCCCAGGATGCAGTCTGCTAATTCAGGCCCCCCGCCCCTAAAAACTATGAAGGAGACAGCCCGAGGCCCGCTGCAACCCAGGCTTCTTGCCATAGTTGGATGAATCCCACCACCACTGCTTTCCCTGAAGACAGGCAGCAAGACCTAGTAGACCAGCCCCCACCCCTCCAGCATTCCCAGCAGAGTCCGATGATTCCGGCGACCGCTCCTCCACCTGAAGACTGTCGGGGAGACTCTGCAGCATTAGTCCATCCATCCCTCAACCCTAAGCCAGAATTGGCTGAGTCGGCTGCCCCTCCTTGCCCTGAGGACCACCACGGAATGCTGACTACAACGGCAACCTGCAGGAGCCTTGGGGAGCACTGGCCTGCGTCAATCCACCATCGAGGAGAGAGCCTTGCACAACTGTGGCCTGCACTCATCATCATTAGACCCTTCTTGACCTCTGGCTTGCCCCCTCCCCTTAATCAGTTAGAAACCACACTGAGCCCCACACAGCAGGAGCTCTGGCGAGCCTGCCCAGCCCCACCCCACTTAGGACAGCCTTTCTGACCTGCACCCAGCCCATCTACCATCACTGCAAAAAACGACTACAGGAAGGAAGAAAAGGCAATCTCAGACCTCTAGCCCACCTGAAACAAGTCCGGGAGACATGGTCATAGAAGAACTTGGAAGTCATACACCTGCAATTTCTGAGATGACAGCAACTAAAATAGAGAAACAACTTCATCAGGTATGGAGGAAATCAGATCAGAAATACTTTCTCGGTTTAAAAAAAAGAAAAAGACAACAATCTTGAAAGAATTGCTCAATACATCTAAGGAAGACACAGATTTAAAAAAAAAAAAAAAGAAAGGAATAGGAAAATGATGGAAACATTGAATTAACAATCCTTGAGCTAGAATGCATGAAACAGATTCAAAATGATATTCAGAATTCCACGGAAAGTGGGCAGAACAGCTTGAATGAAACAGGATGGGGCCGGGGAGATGGCTCGGTGGAATAAGCGCTTCTCTGGCAAGCACAAGGGCCTGAGTTCAATCCCCAGTTCCACCAAAAAAATAAAATAAAAGTAAGGAGGAACCAGGAAATGACAATATAGCAGCTGCAAGATGATGCAAATAACTCACAATTGCGTAATTAAGAAAACTTCTTTTCATAATAGGACAAAGACCAAAAGTTCAATAAACTAACAAAAATTGAGAGTTTGATAAAAAGAACTTTCACAATGTTTATCTCAAAAAGAAGGAAAATGATGGGGCTGGTGAGATGGCTCGGTGGTCTAAAGCGCCTACTTAGAACAAGCTAAGCTAAGCAAAGCACAGGGACCACGGTTCAAT
>NDGN011439571.1:0-22372 GCA_002564285.1 Tympanoctomys barrerae
GCTTTGCTAAGCTTGTTCTAAGTAGGTGCTTTAGACCACTGAGCCATCTCACCAGCCTCTTCTGTCTTTTTGATGCTGGACCTTCACTTTATAATCTAGACTGCTCATGGTTAGACTTCTAGCTACATGACAAGGACTACTGGAATCTAGGCCACCGAATTTCTAGTCCAGTGCCACTTCTAATGTAGGATTCCCAGGGCCAGTCAGATAGCTAAGTGGATTAAAGCTCCTGCTTAGGCAGACTCAGGGACCAGGGTTCTATCCCTGGCTTGGGATGCTGGCCCCATGCCCAGGGCACCCTGAGACGGCGAATGAAATTGGGTGTGGTGGTGCACATCTGTAATCCTAGCGCCTGGGAGGCTGAACACAGGAGAATCACAAGTCTGTGTAATGAAACCCTGAAAACCCTGTACTAAATGAAAAAAAAAAGGAGTACCTCTCCTAATTTTATGACTGGAAGAAATGTCATATTTGAGAAGCCCCTTCATCAAAGGGCTTATTAATGAGGTGTCCATGAGAGGCCCCATCCTTGATACTTGGCGCTCAGATCTAATGTCGGGGAATGGTACAAAAAGGGAGAATTTCTTTTTCTATGTATTTCCTGGGGTCACAAATCATATTTCAAGTTATAAATTGATAAAAACTCAAAGATATGAAATTGTCCCAGCAAGAGGTCACAGTTTAAACAGGAAAGCTGATTGTCAAGAGAAACTTCATCAAACACGAGTGGCAGAACAAATTACTGAACAAAGAGAAACTCTGAGAATATGGATACTTCGAAAGGCACCTCCTCTACTTCACTAAGGGAATGTCCACAGCAAAATGTATCAAAAAGGTACAACTGGGAACTAAATATACTTGGAAAGCTAAGCCTTACATGTAAGCCAAGAAAAGCGAATTAAAAGTTATGTGCATAAACCCATTAAAGCGACGACGATTAAACACTACGGTACTACACAATAATGGCAAGGGTATGGCGGTAGGGGCAGAGATTCCTGGTCCGTACTGCAACGGAGACACACAAACCTTTTTGGAAAGAAACTGCAAATTTGCAATTCCATTTCTGAGAATAAATTCTTAATAAATTAACTAGACAAGCAAAGATGTACAAACAGTAAACTTATAAAGCAGTATGTAAAAGCACAAAAGCAATTTTACAGAAAACCTAACTATAACGATACGTACATATTTACATAAAAATCTAGCAATGAACATCCCAAAACATCCTGAGTGAAATATCTGCATGTGAACAGACGGGCGGCTTTTGTTCGCTTTGGGGCGAGTGTTTCTAGTATCTGAAATACCAGAATATTTTAAAGGTACAGTTCCTGTGGCTGGGCTACTCTGGCCTACGACTGCCGGAGACAACAACACTTAACTTGTCCAAGGCACCTTCACTTCACGGCTCTCAGCCTTCTGGAACAGCCAGTGCACGGGCAGCCCGCGTCCTCCCTTCCAAATTGTGGAGCGAGTTTAATCCAAAGTAATCCAGGGCTGTTGCCTGGCAACTCTTGTTGGCCATTTACGGAAAAGGAAACCTAGGAACGCAGGAAATAAACGTAGAGTTACACGTCCTACTTCACGGTCCAATGAGCTTGCGAGAGGATTTTTAGTCACCGCCTACTTTCGCCCGGCTCTGACCGGAAGCCTGATGTCTCTTCCGCCTTTATTAAATATGGCCGGCTTATTTTCCTTTTCCTCCCGCCCACAGACTAGAGGCGGGGGCTTGCCTCTTAAAGTAAGCGTGATTGGTCTTGAGGAGACTCGGAAGTGTCTCAGGTCAGCGCGGAGCCCCAGAGGAAGCCGCTGTAGCGTGGAGAGGCAATTAGCGCTCTGTCCCATGCTCGGATCCAGGCTCGGTCGATTTCCGGGCTGCTCTCGATGGTACTTTTGGATGGCTAGAGTTGGCCGCGCAGAGTATTACGGGACAATAATGGCCGCCTTCAAGGACCGGAATTTGGCGCTTTGAGGCCGTCTGACCCCGGGGTGGTGGCACTAGCACCCCAGGCTCCAGGACAGAAGGGTCCCAAGGGTCGTGCTTGGTGAGGTGAGTGTTTCTTCTTCATTCCTGACTCGTGTTTCGCTAATCATGGCGGCTCCAGGTGACGGATATCGCTCCCCAGGTCAGGTTTGGGCCTCGATGTGGAAAGTTCCTCTCGTCCTGGTCACCTATTTTGCTTTACGTACTTGTGGAATGCTGGACCGATCCGATCTCCTCCGGCTTTTCTCCTTGCTTTGGTCGGATCCCGATGTCCGGCGAGGCCTCAGTGAGACCCAGGGATGCTGCCTGGGGTCGCCCTGCGCGCTTCCTAGGGGCTGCCCTTGCCCACTCCCAGGCAGCTCCTCTCGGCTTTTTCTTCCTGTCATGCTCGTAGTGACAGTGGCATCTCCACTGGGCGATCTGGTGCCGATTAGTAGTCCAGTGTCACCTTCACGAGGGCATAGTTTTTGTCTTTCCTTCATTGTCGGGAGCAGCGCTTGGTTGACGGAGGCAGTGAATAACTGTTGAGCGAAGAAGTCCAGGGTATTTTCTTACTGCTTACCTGGTATTCCTGTGGCCTCTTCGCTTTCCTCCTTTACCGGAACCAGGCCCCTTAGCTCCTGTTGGTTTCGTTAAATCCCCTCTGTCAGACTCCTTGTCCTGCTTTGTGGGCATTTTTTTCTTGCAGGGTCTAGAGATGTTTGGTTCCCTGTTCTCCTTCAGTAAGTTTAAATTTATTCACTTATTTATTTGCCAGACATTACTTTTGCTTTGTACTGGGCTGTGGCAGTTAATAAGGCAGAGAACACTCGCTTGCATAAAACGGAATTTGATGGATGCATTTTCTAGTTTATATGACTGCTGATGAGTTTGAATATCCTGCCTGGATTTCCTCACATGCATGCAGATGTCACTAGCAGTGACATTTTCAAAATGCAGCTATTATTTCTACTATCATGCTTCCCGTGTCAATCAGAGCTTGGCAGACATTTCTGGATTTAGGAAGTACCTGCTCCTTAACAATTTATTTGCTTCACTAACTTGTTGTATGAGGGGAATTATCCCAATGTCCCAGATAGCTGTGTGCTCGTAAGTGGGAGGTTAAGATGAATTTGTTATAAGTTGAGCCCCAGGAAGCCTTACAGTTTCTTTAATATTTCTTGGAAACACCTTTCCCTAATTTAATATTTTTCATAAATATTTTTGATGAACATATATTGTTGTTAAACTGATTTTGACCATTGTTAGATTGTGTTTTCACAATAACTGGTGGACTAAAAGGAGTAGAATTGGGTGATATCTTTGTATCCCCATGTCTGTAGTTTGCTGTGTCAGTGTGTAAAAGGAGGGCAAGGTAGCAGAACTTGTAAAAATTGTTGAGGAATCCAATCAGTATATAAGTCTAGCAAATAAAGTGTTGTAACAGTAATATGTAACTTTGCACACCTACAGGGTGTGTTCACATACACCATTTGGTTTGGTTTGATTCTCACAACATTTCCACAGGTTAGATAAAACAAAAATTATTTCCATTGTACAGATACAAAAAGCATGGTTAAGCAGTCTTAAGTTGCTTACCATCACAAAGTTAGAAAATGTCATGAGCCTGGATTGTAGTGAGGTTATTGGCTTTAAATCTAGCTTCTATGCTACCTTTGTCGGTGCCATCATGGTGGTAGTATATGGCCCTTAGTGAGTTCGTTTTTGCCTGGATAATATTCTCTTGGAGCCCAGTGTTTTTTTTGGGGGGGGAGTTGGTATGTGTTGGGTGGGAATAGGATCTTCTGAGGTTGTCAGTGATCTTGAAAGGTCTTGATAAGAGGTAGAAAAGGTCTCAGCATGGGGAGGAAGAGTTAATCACCTAAGTATATCTACAACTATAAGTATTTTGGGATATAACAGAGCTAAGCCTTCTTTTGTATGTCCAATACCACATAGTTTCCTTTCGTTCCAGAGAAATCTCAAAGCCTGTGATGGAGGGTACCATTGAAGATGCCTCAATCCATCGATTAGAAGGCACTGATCTGGACTCTCAAGTTGGCGGTCTTATTTGTAAGACCAAAAGTGCAGCCAGCGAGCAGCACGTGTTCAAAGCCCCTGCTCCTCGCCCTTCGTTGCTGGGACTGGACTTACTGGCTTCCTTGAAAAGGAAGGAGCGAGAGGAGAAGGATGATGGGGAGGACAAGAAGAAGTCCAGAATCTCCTCCTACAAGGACTGGGAGGAGAGCAGGGATGACCAGAAGGATGCTGAGGAGGAGGGCAGTGAGCAGGCTGGCCGAAGTGGCCGGAAAGACAGGTAAGAGGGCTGTGGCTAGATCGGCCCAGAGAGGGTAAGAGTGGAGCCCAGAAAATAGTAGTCTATGTTTAGCTCTCAGTTGTCCCACTAGACATGTAGAATTTTATGATTTATGATTCTATCATATTGATGATAGGTAGGAATTAATATTTTCTCAGAATTATGGGAAAAATCTGAGGACAAAAATAGAGTGTAGTAGATGATGGGGACTAGAAATACCTTGGTTGGGGTTAGAAATACTCTACGTGGGTGTGAACTTGTGGCAGTCATGAGATGCGGAGGTTTGGGGCAGGTGTTTTCTCCCAGGGAGGGTCCTTTACCTGTCACCCTCCCTGTTCCAGACATTATCGATCTGCTCGGGTAGAGACTCCATCCCATCCTGGGGGTGTAAGTGAAGAATTTTGGGAACGCAGTCGGCAGAGAGAGAAGGAGCGGCGGGAACATGGTGTCTATGCTTCATCTAAAGAAGAAAAGGACCGGAAGAAGGAAAAATCACGAGATCGAGATTATGATCGCAAGAGAGACCGAGGTAGACAGTCCAGGATAGTTCTCGTTGTCTGTTGGCCGCTGAATAAGCATGCCAACCTTTTCCCTTTTGCAGGAACTTTCATAATGCCCATGAATTAGGGAACTTGGTTTGTATGGTGTCAGCCTGAGTAGTTTTGACCCTTTTAAGATTGGCACGAGCAGGCAGTTTAAGGAAAGAGCTGTTGAGCTGGGCATGGTGGCATAAATCTATAATTTGGTAGGCTAAGGCAGGAGGATTGCTGCAAGCCCAAGGCCAGCCTGGACTACATAGTGAGTTCCAGACTAGCCTGTCTTAAACGACAACAACAGCAACAACAACAAGAAAAATCTGTTGCTTGTGATATAGGTACTTTGCTTTCATGTGTGCTTACGTCCTTGTTTTATTACGAAAATTGCTGATCAAGGAAGTAGTATAAGAAACCAGAGTTTATAGTAGTGTTGGCGATAGAGAAGGACAAAGTTGTGGAGCAAAGCTAGACATAGACCCTAGCACTGGCCTTGCATAGTAGTAAGTGTATCTTACAGATTTGTTACTATTCTAGGGCTATTAACTGAGGCTTGTAACTGTTCCTTTTTTGAATTCTTTCAGGAAAATAACTGTTACTCTGAGTTTGAAACCTTGTAGCCAGTAACTTTTTCCCCTTGAAAGAGTGGGAATCAGCTTCAGGCACTTGTGGGCCACACTAGAACAGTGCTGGCTGCATCTGTGTGTGAAGCAGCGCGGGTCTTTTCTCGGGGGCACAGGTGGGAGTGTGTCAGAATGGGACACACAGTTTTATACTCTATGTAACTTCACAGATGAGCGGGAGAGAAGTAGGCACAGCAGCAGATCAGAGCGAGATGGAGGCTCAGAGCGCAGCAGCAGGAGAAATGAACCAGAGAGCCCACGACATCGGCCTAAAGGTAGATGCGGCTCTTTTCTGTGGTAGGGTGTGGCAACTTGGGTCTGAAGGGCAGGGCGGCTTTGCTGAGGCAGTGGTCAGAAGTCCCAAGTCTGCCTTGAGCCTCGGGAATACTGGACTCTGAGTTGGAGGGGCCCAGCCTGTCCTTTTCTTTGGAGGTGGATGTGTTTCCGTTAAGGGATGAGCTGTTTTCTGAGTGACCAGTTTTCCTCATGGCAAGAAAGACTAGACAGCTGGGGCTCACTGAAGATGTATTAAAAAGAACCATTTATGGTGCAGATGGGAATGTTTGCAGGAAATTTAATATTCCTTAAAATGTTACAAACAGGGAAACTAGTTTATTAAATTCACATCTTTAAAAGCTGTCAAAACCATCTTATATGTTACAAATAGGTACGGGGTTTATAAATAGAGAAATAAGTTGGAGGAGTTTACTCTTGGCTAGTGGTTCTAGAGTTGCACCTCGGTGGATTGATGTGTCCTGTGGATGTGTCTTTTGGGACTCTAGATGCAGCCACCCCATCCAGGTCTACATGGGAGGAGGAGGACAGTGGCTATGGCTCCTCCAGGCGCTCCCAGTGGGAGTCGCCCTCCCCGACGCCTTCCTCTCGGGACTCAGAGCGGAGTCACCGGCCGTCCACTCGTGAGCGAGACAGGTGCTGTCTGGGAGGGGCAGCCCGGGGCTTGGCACTTCTGGAGAGGGGCTCGGCAGGGCTCACTGCTGGTGGCGGGGCTGTGGCCCAGCTCAGTGACCCTTGGCCTGTGGTTTCCCAGGTCTGTTAGGAGCAAATACTCAGATGACACTCCTCTCCCTACACCATCATACAAATATAACGAATGGGCTGATGACAGAAGGCACTTGGGGTCTACCCCACGTCTGTCCAGGGGACGAGGTAAGGCTTGGGGGATGGGCAGAGTTTGGCTCACCTAGGTGAGGCTGAGCAGAGGCTGTGCACTTGTAGCTTGTGGCTTGGCGGATGTGGGACCCTGGCATAAGCCAGTGTGGTGTGGACTGATCTGCCATCTGCTTTCCTCCAGGAAGACGGGAGGATGGTGAAGAAGGAATTTCTTTTGACACAGAAGAGGAGAGGCAGCAGTGGGAGGATGACCAGAGGGTAAAGGCGACCTTTGTGAGGGCTGCTTGAAGGGTTGGCTGTCTATGGGGACGTGGGAGAGCCCCAGTGCCTGGGTGACCCTACCAGTGGGATGGGTATGCTCAGGACTGAGCATACCTGATGCTCTTTAGCCTAAAGCCTGGAGTCTCCTCTGGGACCCCCAGGCTGTGCAGTGCCGCTCCTCTCCTGAACAGCTCCTGTCATGATGGTGCCACCATGTGGTGAAGCCATACAAATTCTGAAAGAGTGCCCAGTGTCAATTCTCTCCCTGGTGGCCTCCCCCCCATTGTGGCTATTTCCTGGCCTTGTGACCTCTTACCTGCTCCCTTCTGGCCTGGTCTTGCCCACAAATGACCTGCCTTTGTCCGCATGGCCCTGCAGCAAGCCGACCGGGATTGGTACATGATGGATGAGGGGTACGACGAGTTCCACAACCCCCTGGCCTACTCCTCTGATGACTACGTGCGGCGGCGGGAGCAACATCTACACAGGCAGAAGCAGAAGCGCATTTCGGCCCAGCGCAGGCAGATCAACGAGGTGAGGATGCATTGGTGGTTGGCGCAGCCTGCAGGTGGGGTCAGGCAGCTGGTGGTGATGGCAGAGCTGCTGTCCCATGCTGAGAGGCCCAGACCTGGCACCTGCTGGGAGAGGAGGGGAGTGGAGCGGGGGAACAACCTTCGAGTCTTAGAAAACCAAAGCACACGCTCCTGTCTTCTGCAGTGCCCTTGAGGGACCCGGGAGTGGGGTGTTGGCCCCTGCTGCAGTGGTCCGAGTTCTTGATACCCCGAGGGGGCTGCTGATGGCCACCATTCATGGTCTGCCTGAAGGCTCTGCCTTAGATTGAAGTTCTTGCTTCTTGAAACAAAGTACTGCGGGTGGTTCTGGGTGGCTGATTCTTTGTGCATGGCATTGCAGGGTAGAGAGCCCTGTGAGGCTGCTGTGGCCACCGTGGCCCTTCTGTTGTGGGGTGGCATGCGGGCCTGGCTGATGTCCTTTTGGATGACTTCGGTCCCAGCCTGAACGTGTCCCGCATCATCTTCCTGCAGGATAACGAGCGCTGGGAGACCAACCGCATGCTCACCAGTGGGGTGGTCCACCGGCTGGAGGTGGATGAGGACTTTGAGGAGGACAACGCGGCCAAGGTGCATCTGATGGTGCACAACCTGGTACCTCCCTTTCTGGATGGGCGCATCGTCTTCACCAAGCAGGTGAGGCTGCCGTGCCATGGGAGGAGGAAGGGGAGTGGAGCGGTCTCCCATCACAGTAGGGCAGCGCCATACCACCTCTGTCTTTCACCAGGACTGTTGTAAAACGGATTCTGGTTGGTGCATTAGTGAGCAGTTTCTCCTTTTCTTCCACCTCCTACAGCCGGAGCCTGTGATTCCAGTCAAAGATGCCACTTCCGACCTGGCCATCATCGCCCGGAAAGGCAGCCAGACGGTGCGGAAGCACAGGGAGCAAAAGGAGCGCAAAAAGGTCGGTCTGTCCCCAGAGGCTAGAGAGTCTGCGTGGTGTCCTTTATAAAGATCTGAAGAAGGCACAAGGGTAGGAGTTCTCTTGGAAGTTAGAGGACATGTGTGGAGCAGGAATCAGTCCTGGGAGAGGGGCTGTGCTCCTGTGTTGGGCTCTTTGTCCAGGCAGCTGCAGGGCTGGTGTTGGGAAGCTGAAGCTCGAGGCTGGGATGTGTGGCATGGTGCTACCAGGGTCACACGAGAGTCGCCACCTGCCAGCAGAAGCCTCTTGTTCTCCAGGGTGGAGTTTGCATTGCCCACAGCCCGTCACAGGGGTGCAGTGGTCTAACCTCTCATCTTCCTCAGGCTCAGCACAAACACTGGGAGCTGGCTGGGACCAAATTGGGAGATATCATGGGTGTCAAAAAGGAGGAGGAGCCAGATAAAGCTCTAACGGAAGATGGAAAGGTGGACTACAGGTGGGTAGTCTCTGCATGGATGGTTTGCTGCTACGGTTAGGGGTGATTGCAGCAGAATGAATTGGTTTTGCATCGTGAAAACAGGAGGATGAGGAGATGTCACTTGGCACCTGGGTCTCTTCTGATGCTTTCTTCCTGGACACTCCTTTTGTCTTCAATTCCAACTACTGTCTGCTGGCATAACTGCCAGGTGGTGGCCTGAGTAGAGTGAGGCCTTGGCAGGTTACTTGAGGTCCCCCAGCTGGTAAATGGTGGTGTTAGGTCAGAGCAGACAGTCTCACTTTGGAGTCCATGCTCTTGGCCGCTTCACTACAGGGCCACTGAGGTGTTCAGAGGCTGGACCTTGGGTCAGATTTCAGTTCAGTATAAAGAAGGACCGTTGTGATAAGAGGCTCCAAAATAGAAAGGGTTGTCTTCTCAGGGAGTGACTTCATTGCTTCTAGAGGAATTGGGCTGATGTTGGTCAACTGCTTCTTGGGCTTCCTGCAGTGGGGTAGGGGTAAGAACTCAAAGGTCCCTCACGAGTCTCACCCTTTGAACACTGTCATGTCTGACTGAGCCCTCATCTGAGTTAATAATTCTACCACTGTGTGAAATGTTTCAGATGAGAACTTGGTATTGTTGATCAACCCTTGTTAGTCTCTGGGTAATTTAATCCCTTCAGTATCAGTGGCGAGGTGACCAGGAGGGACTGGGTAAAACTAGAAGTTAGCTTGGTGAGCATGAGGCAGGCTCGAGGGAGAAATCATCCCTTGGGAGTGGGGTGGAGAGTGATTGTGTGGACTCAGTGGTGCTGAGCTTGGAAAAGGCTGCAGTGCTGCTGGGCTTTGGGAGGTGTTGTGCCCCCAACATGGAGTGCTTTCACTGGACGCTGCAGGTAATGTTTAAGTGAACTTGTAGTTCTTGAAAAGCGAGGCCTATGGACTGTGCTGGCCTATGAAGAGGAGGGAAGTCTGACCTACGTCCTGTGCTCTGCAGCCATAACTTGTAGGAGACCGTAGGGCTATGTTAGCCTGATAAATGTTGTGTGGAAACTGCCCAAGGTGTTCTCTGTAAGTTAGTGCCTGGTGGTTGATTTCAGCACCTCTTCTGGTCACATTGAAGAGGATTTGGCCCCTCCAGCTGTACCTCTTTGATCCATGTGTGGCTCTGTTTGACCCCAGGGTGTTGAATGTACTGAGGATGATGGATTCTCATATTGCAGCTCAAAATGATATCAGATTACCTGGCTACTTTGGTGTCTTGGAGATTTATTGCTTGTCAAAGTCATTCTTGTTCCCAGAACGAGAAGGGCAGTGATGTAGTCAGGAGGGACTGTGGGAAATGGTGCTGGTGCTCAGGGTGCTGTGTTCTCAGGACAGAGCAGAAGTTTGCCGACCACATGAAGAAGAAAAGTGAAGCCAACAGCGAGTTTGCAAAGAAGAAGTCCATCCTGGAGCAGAGGCAGTACTTGCCCATCTTTGCCGTGCAGCAGGAGCTGCTCACTATTATCAGGTACCACCACCCAGGCCCGCGTTTCCCCCGACTCCCTTTGTTTACCCAGGAGGAGCTCTTTTTCCTTTGTGCTTGTGTGTGATGGAGAAGGGACACTGTTTGTTTTTCCCCTGACCTGGTCACTCTGAGCTGTGTTGCGTAAAGTGACAAGATAGCATCATTTGGTTTTAGCACTGTTTAAACCTCGCTGTGTGTCAGCCACTTCAGATGGTAGCTCTGGGGGAGGCTGTTCTCCCAGGAGGTTCTCCTTACTAAGAAGCATGCTCTTGGCCAGCTGGAATGGTGACAGGAGGGGCAGAGGCTCCTCGGAGCCGGCCCTCCTCTCCGCTGCTCAGCCCTTTTCCTGCTTCTCTCTGCTCTTCCCCTGTAGAGACAACAGCATTGTGATCGTGGTCGGGGAGACGGGGAGTGGCAAGACCACCCAGCTGACGCAGTACTTGCATGAGGATGGTTACACGGACTATGGCATGATCGGGTGCACCCAGCCCCGGCGTGTGGCGGCCATGTCAGTGGCTAAGAGAGTCAGCGAAGAGATGGGGGGAAACCTGGGCGAGGAGGTGAGCGGGGGCTGGGGGTGACCCCTGGAGCATGGGAACTGGGCCGCAACATGGTGTGCGCTAGCGGGAAGCCGGTGGCCTTAGCTTCTAAGCCCTCTGTGTACCCGCAGGTGGGTTACGCCATCCGCTTTGAAGACTGCACTTCTGAGAGCACCTTGATCAAGTACATGACCGACGGGATCCTGCTGCGCGAGTCCCTCCGGGAGCCCGACCTGGACCACTACAGCGCTGTCATCATGGACGAGGCCCACGAGCGCTCGCTCAACACCGACGTGCTCTTTGGGCTTCTCAGGGAGGTGAGGACGCTGGGGGCCGGTCCTGACAGACCCCTGCACCTCTGACTTGGTGATAGGAGTATTCTAGGTGGCTAGGGTTGCTCCGAGGGTGCTGGGGAGGGTATCTGGCAGGCTAGGGTGTGACCCTGAAGCCTCTGGGTTGCCAGGACTCCAGTTTCTTCTGCTTGCGCTGAGCTGAGTGGCTCAGCTTTTCCTGGTGGTGGCTCCGTCGCTCAAGTCTTAGAAGTGTTAAGTCTCGTATGTGAACTTGCCGTCTGTACTGGGGGCAATGCTGACGGGCCTGGAGGCCGGGCTGGAGGTTGCAGGCCCGGAGGGGATTCTTATGTGACTTCTACTGTTAGGTCGTGGCTCGGCGATCAGACCTGAAGCTCATTGTCACGTCAGCTACTATGGATGCAGACAAATTTGCTGCCTTTTTCGGGAATGTCCCCATCTTCCACATCCCCGGTCGTACCTTTCCTGTTGACATCCTCTTCAGTAAGGTGCGGACCTTCTGTGCCACATGCTTCCCTGCTGTGGACCTGGTGGGAAGAGGTGGGGTACTGAGTTGGAGTGCCGTGGGGTAAAACGGGGAGCCTGCAGCTGCAAGGCTTAGGAGACCCCGGGTGGTATCCTGAGGAGGTTTTGTTCCGTTATTTCTTTGGAGGTGTAGTTGGGGTCTCATGGACAGGCCTGGTGTAGGTGTTGGCAGCCCTGAAAGCTCATCCTGCTGTCCAGAGGGGCCACTGGCCTCTGGGTTCTGGGGTGTGGGCGGCCTGGCCATGCTACCAGTGTCCTCTGACTGCTGTGGGGGGCTTTGCAGACCCCTCAGGAGGATTATGTGGAGGCCGCGGTGAAGCAGTCCTTGCAAGTGCACCTGTCAGGGGCTCCAGGGGACATCCTGATCTTCATGCCGGGCCAAGAGGACATTGAGGTGCGTGTGTTGGTCCTACTGTATGAACAGCTTTGTCATCTCTACGCGATGGCTTGAGTCTCATGGCTTCTCTCGGTGCTTTCAGGTGACCTCAGACCAGATAGTGGAGCATCTGGAGGAACTGGAGAACGCGCCCGCCTTGGCCGTGCTGCCCATCTATTCCCAGCTGCCTTCTGACCTCCAGGCTAAGATCTTCCAGAAGGTGCAGCACGGGAGTGTCTCAGTCCCCACTACTGGGTGTCTCCTTTGCCCTCCTTAGGAGGGTGAGAAGGAGGGGTGTTTTTTCCTGTAGTGGGTGGGTGGGCGGGCGGTAGGCTCACCCATCTGGTTTCTCACCTGGGAGACTCAGCTTTTTTCCTGGATCCTGCTTGGCTGTAGGCTCCAGATGGTGTTCGGAAGTGTATTGTTGCCACCAACATTGCTGAGACATCTCTGACTGTCGATGGCATCATGTTTGTTATCGATTCTGGTTATTGCAAATTAAAGGTGAGGAGGTGGGACCTCAGCTTCTTACGCCTCTAATTCAGCTGGAGCGAGGGGAGAGGAAGGAAATGTCCAGGGTGTTGCTAGGTTGTCATTTAATGAGTGCTGATTTTGCCATGTTCCTGGTTCATTTCATTCTTGTGATAACTCAGTGAAGTGTGGATAATTTATTTATTTTTGGTGGACCCAGGGATTGAATTCAGGCCCTTGCGCTTGCCAGGCAAGCGCTTATTCTGTTGAGCCATCTCCCTGGCCCCAAAGTGTGGATAGTTTAAATAGCTTAATGTAGATCAATTACGTTGCTGGTGTTCAGGTATTGAGAATATTTCTTGGGGATCCTGGCTCCATAAAGATGGCTGCCTCTCTAGCTGATCTTCCTCTGGGAAGGGTTTGTCTTTGTCTTAGGGCTACTTCCCTTTTTCCACAGTGTCCTGAGACAGCTCTTTTGTGCTCCCTGCTAGGTTTTCAACCCTAGGATTGGCATGGATGCTCTGCAGATCTACCCTATCAGCCAGGCCAATGCCAACCAGAGGTCAGGGAGAGCTGGCAGGACGGGCCCAGGTCAGTGTTTCAGGTAGGAGCCCTGAGCTAGCCTGCTTTCTGGGGCAGTGCTGGGACTGCTGACTGTGGAACCCGTGCTGGGTGGGTGGGATGCTGGCCTGAGGGTTGACGCCGACGCCTAGGGGCCACAGGTGGGCTGCCAGTCACAGTGCCACTGAATGGACAGAGTGGCTTCTAGGGAGCTGAGCTCTGAGGCAGGCTGTGAGCAACGTACCTGCTGTAGAAGACCAGTAATTACAGTAGGCTGCCCTCCGGGGAGGGGCTGACCAGCTGACAGTGTTGCTTCTTTTTAACCTTGCCGGTTATTGTTTTGTTTCAGTCTTTAAAAATAATAAATTCATTATAGAAATTCAGCAAACACAAAAAGGCATTGAGAGACCACAATTCTAGTCCCACATACCTTGGTTCCAGAAGTGAAACAGGCATGAAGGATGTGGGGGGCTTGGACAGAAGACGTGAGTTAGCAGGACTAGGCTTTCAGTAAGTGGAAAAGAATGATTCAGAGAGGGAGAAATTCTCACTGGCTATGCTGCCAGCGTCCCCTGACTGCTGGGGGGCTTTGCAGACGTCTCAGGAGGATTATGTGGAGGCCACAGTGAAGCAGTCCTTGCAGTGCACCTGTTGGGGGCTGCAGGGGGCATCCTGATCTTCATGCCTGGTGGTTTACTGGCCATTTTGGAGCACACATCTGTGGAGCTGGAACAGCGCTAACCCGCCATGCAGTGCCCGTGGCAGCCGGGCGTGTGAGGCCAGCAGGCCATCGTGGGGCAGGCGCAGTGAGCTAGGTCTTCTTCATGGTAGGCTGTACACACAGAGTGCCTACAAGAACGAGCTCCTGACCACCACTGTGCCAGAGATCCAGAGGACCAACCTGGCCAACGTGGTGCTGCTGCTTAAGTCCCTCGGGGTGCAGGACCTGCTGCAGTTCCACTTCATGGACCCGCCCCCGGAGGACAACATGCTCAACTCCATGTATCAGCTCTGGATCCTCGGGGCCCTGGACAACACAGGTGCAGTGGCTGGGAGCTGGCGGGGTCGAGGGCGCTGGTGCGGGCCCCTCTCCTGCTCTCCCACGGTTCCCCTTAGTGTCTGGGTTCCTCTTCCCTGCTAGGTGGCCTCACCTCCACAGGGCGGCTGATGGTGGAGTTCCCATTGGATCCCGCCCTGTCCAAGATGCTCATCGTTTCCTGTGACATGGGCTGCAGCTCTGAGATCCTCCTCATTGTCTCTGTGCTCTCGGTCCCTGCCATCTTCTACAGGCCCAAGGTGGGGAGGCTGTGGCCAGCTCTGTGTTTCCCAGAGGGCTTGGGGCACCATCGGTGGCTGGGGAAGGGCGCCTCTGCAAATGACGGAGCAGAATGGAGGGGTGGAGTGGCTTGCAAAGCACAGCTTTGCTGTCCTCAGGCAGGTTGGGGGAGGGGAGGACTCGATCGTGCTTCTCTTAAAATTTGTATGACTGTCTTTTTGTCTCCTAAGGGTGGTTATGCCACGTTTTAGCCTAATTTATTATGAATTGTTTATTTTTCCATGTCATTAGGCAGCATATTGATGGCCTTGAGGTTTGTGGGAGGTAGTCATGTGAGAGTCTGAGATATCTGGTGGATCTGGACTCCCCCAGGCCAAGGGCAAATGCCCTTTCTTTCCCTAGGGCCGAGAGGAGGAGAGTGATCAGATCCGGGAGAAGTTTGCTGTCCCCGAGAGTGATCATTTGACCTACCTGAATGTCTACCTGCAGTGGAAGAACAATAATTACTCTACCATCTGGTGTAATGACCATTTCATCCATGCCAAGGCCATGCGGAAGGTGGGGAGCAGCCCCGAGCAGCAGGGTGTCAGGAGGAGGGTGAGGAGAGGGGAAGAGGCTCCATTTCTGACTCCCGCCTGCTGGGGTCCTGCTTTAGGTCCGGGAGGTGCGGGCCCAGCTGAAGGACATCATGGTGCAGCAGCGGATGAGCCTGGCCTCATGTGGCACCGACTGGGACATTGTCAGGAAGTGTATCTGTGCTGCCTATTTCCACCAGGCAGCCAAGCTCAAGGTGAGCGCCGGCGGCCTCTTCCTCTGTGGCCCTGTATGAGCACAAAGCCCGTCCTGTCAGCATAGGTTTCCAAATCTGGGCTTCCCCACAAACCTGTATGAGGATGGCATTGAGGGGCTTGCTGCCCAGTAGGCAGTGGGTTTCTGATGTGGCTGCCTGCTGTCTCCTCTGTAGGGTATTGGGGAGTATGTGAATATCCGCACAGGGATGCCCTGCCACTTGCACCCCACCAGTTCCCTCTTTGGAATGGGCTACACCCCGGACTACATAGTATATCATGAGTTGGTCATGACCACCAAGGTGAGTCTCCTGGGGGCTCATACAGCATGCAGCAGCCCCACCCACCTGGCAGGAGTTGGTACCAAGAACGCGCTTTTGGCTGGAGGACTTGAGGCACATGCTTTGCTTTGTAGGGCCTTTGAGCTTGCTTTCTTGCTGGGTGCTTGGGGGCTTTACAGAGTTAACGTCTGGAATACAGTGGCTCAGGCCTGCCAGAGGATGGCTTCTGTCTTGCTGCTCTGGATGAGCAGCCCCTGCTGGGGCCACTAGCAGGGCCTCTTGGACGCTAAGGGAGGATTCTCTCAGGCGTGGGAGAACTGCGATGGGAGAAGACATTCCAGTTCCGGTGTCTGGGGCTTTCCTCTGCTTTTGCCAGCCTTGTGGGACTGAGGGGAGGGGCCTTCTCACGTGGGTTCTAATCGTGGGACCACTCTAAGAGGGACACTGGCCCCCGTGACCTCCGCCTTGCTGCCCTTCTGTCTTCAGGAGTACATGCAGTGTGTGACCGCTGTGGACGGAGAGTGGCTGGCGGAGCTGGGCCCCATGTTCTACAGCGTGAAGCAGGCGGGCAAGTCTCGGCAGGTAAGGGCCACACTTGCAGGGGAGCTGCCCTTGATGTGTTCCCCCACCGTCTGCTCCCCAGCTTCTCCAACACCCAAGCTGGGGCCAGCCAGCCCGGTCTGTCTGATTTCCTCCTACCACACCAGTGGCTTGGTGGAGGGACAGGGAATGACGCAGATGGCCCCTGTGAATTGATTTCCTGGTCCGCGTAATTGTCAGCCTTCTTTCCGTCTTATTCTAAACACGTCCATTCCGTCTCCATAATATTGCAGAGCTATCTTAGAGATGATGTAATTTTATCTTTACTTGAGTATGTATCTGTGATGAAAGGGACTTGTTTTTAGAATGTAACCTTTATGCCATTATCATTCCTAACAAAATCAGTTGTTTATGTCACCCAAGGGTCTGGTCCTTATTCAGTTTTCTTCTTTTTTTCTGAGGTAGCTTCTCAATGTTGATGTGCTTGGATTAGATCCAAACATTGCGGTTGTTACGTGTGTTCACTCTTGTAGTCTGGGGCTGCCCCTGCCCCTTGGTGCTCTTATGTGTGTAGCGTGAATCCAGGGGGTTGCTTCCTCACGGTGGCACTTCACTCGTGCTTCCGTTTTGGGTGCTTTCCCCGGAGTCATTACAGCTGTGATCAGATGCAAGCGTAGCTGGTCAGGCAGGGATGCACGGGTGTGGTCATAGCTGCCCCTCCGGCGCCAGCAGGGGCACATCAGGGCTAGCGGCCCGCTTTCGATGATGCTGGTCTTGCTCTGTGTCCTTGGTGGTGCCAGCCAGGTCTCCGTTCTGAGTTCCCTCTTACTCCGTCTCCTTTAGGACTTAATGTTCAGAGGGACTGTAGTGTACACCCATTATTTAGGGTTGTGATATGTTCTGAGCTTTTGCTTTCCCCCTTCACGGAGTTCTCTGTGGGCCAAACACATCTTTATGTCTGTCCTTGCCAGCCTATTTCCTTTCATCCTGGCATAGTTGTAAATTTGATTAAAAAATGCAAGTTAGGTTTTTACTTTTTTTCTTTGTATTTAGTACAGGCTCTGCAGGGTCTACGGGTCTTACTGTGTAGATCAGACTCATAGCGATCCTCCCGTTTACAGCCTCCCAAACACTGGGATTATAGGCACACACCTCCACGCCCAGTCTCCTTTTTTTCTTTTGAGACAAGATCTTTTTTTTTTTTGCGGAACCGGGGATTGAACTTTGAGACAAGATCTTGCCAGGTAGTTCATGCTGGCCTTGAACTCACTGTATAGTCCCGGCTGCCCTCAAACTTGTGGTGATCCTCCTGCCTCAGCCTCCCAAATGCTGGGGCTATGGGTGTGTACCACTGAGCCTAGCTAGTTAAGATTTGAGTGGAGAGCAGAGGTGTGACCTGGTTAGAATCAGTGAGAACAGCAGGCACTTTCTGCAGAAGAAAGGGTAGCCTTGGTCCTGGGGCAGGCAGCCATATGGCCTCTTGGCTCTGAGAGCTGGTGCTCAGCAGCAAGGGCCTGGGTTCGTCGGTGACCTCATTTGATAGTCATCAGCGTGCTCAGCTGTACCCTTCCTTTCTAGGAGAATCGCCGTCGGGCCAAGGAGGAAGCCTCTGCCATGGAGGAGGAGATGGCACTGGCAGAGGAGCAGCTTCGAGCCCGGCGGCAGGAGCAAGAGAAGCGCAGCCCTTTGGGCAGTGTCAGGTGAGCTTCAGCCTCGGGAGCCCGTCACGGGGAGGTTGCTCGGGACCAGCCCCTGTGCCAGAACATGGTGGAGGAGAAGCTGCCCAGTGGAGAGTGTGAAGGCGAGCTGGTGACAGACGCTGCTTCTGGGTTCCGCTATGCAGGCTGGGAGGCCTTCCAGGGAACTTTAAAGGCCTGGTTATACATTTGCAGCTCCTGGTCGACCTCTGTTCAGGGCCCAAGGTGGACTGGAGTAGCAGCTGGGGCTTCATAGCTTTACTTACTAGCCAGGGTATTGGAAACCACAGTGGAGCGGGGAGCGGCTCGCTGGGGGTTCTGAATCTGTGCTGGCGCCTGGGGTCAGGCCACACTCGGCAGGTTACGAGCATAGCCCTCACTTCAGTACCAGTACAAGCTTGGAGGTTACCCCTCACTTTTGACCAACTTTCTACAAATTTAGGGATCTGTAGGGTCTTGCTCAGACTTAATAATGTGCTAGAATGACTCACAGAACTCAGGAAAGCTCTATACTGAGTACAGTTTTGTTATAGCAAAAGAATACACATCAGAGCCAGCCAAAGGGTGAGATGCCTAGCGGAGGTCTTGAGAGCGTCTGAGATGTGCAGTGTCCTCCCTCCTCGGGGCCTGTTACCCTTAGGGCCTCGTTACCTTAGTTGGCGGTAGGTGCCGGTGGCTTGAGCAGCGGTGTTCGGGGGTTTTATTAGGATTCCAGGCAGTGACATGACTGGCCGGGTCAGTGCCAAATGGCTGAGCTCCCTCTGTCCTCCGTCCATTTCCCAGGCTCAGGCTGGTGTCACATGGCTCAGGGTCGGTCTCTCAGCCCCATCTTACTCAAGGTTGACACCAACTGTCACATGTAGCTGAAGGCCCACTGTGCATGGCAGGTGTTCCAGGCACTTGGGTAATTTCTCGCGGGGACTAGGGACCCGGGCAGGCCTCCAGCTCTGTTGTGTGGCCAGAGTGTGATCTGCCGAGGCGGGTGGAGCGCTCTCCTCACTCTCCCTAAGGCAGAACTATAAAGGGAGCTGTTTCAAATCCCATCGCCATGTTCCTTGGTGAGGTGACTTCCTTTATTTTGGTAATTTCTGATGCAAGTGAAGAGATGGCAGTCTGCGAGGGCTGAGTCCTCTTGCCACACAGCTGCCTCCCGCACCAGTTGCAGTGGGGCTTTAGCCTGCTTATCCTGCTGGGATCCCGCTGGGGTAAGGAGCAGTGTGTGACCTGTCCACTCTTTTGTGTTTCCAGGTCCACAAAGATCTACACCCCAGGTCGGAAAGAGCAGGGTGAGCCCATGACCCCTCGCCGCACGCCAGCTCGCTTTGGGCTATGAGTGGAGGCTGTCCCAGCAAGGGTGGCGCCTGATATAGGTCCTGCGCCTCTGGCAGGAGCCTTGGAGGCTGTGGACCTCGTCTGTGCACATCAAGGCCCCTTGGAATTCCCTGCTGGGCTGGGCTCCTGCCCAGAGAGGAGGCGCTGCTGGTGCGGGAGCTGGACAGGAGCTGGGGCTGCAGGGCAGCTGGGGCCGCCTGAGCAGCGGGAGGTGGCTGGGCCCCTCGCATCCACGTAACCCATCCCCAGGACGCTTGGTGTATGAGTGGTTTGGCTGTGACTGTCTTTTTTAATCCTGTGTAAAGCATCCAGATAGATTTAGGGGCAATTGGTTATAATTTGAGATATAGAATAAATTTATTATTTGTAAAATGTGATTGCATTTTTTGACTTTTGTTTTC
Source organism: Tympanoctomys barrerae (assembly GCA_002564285.1). Taxonomy (NCBI): domain Eukaryota; kingdom Metazoa; phylum Chordata; class Mammalia; order Rodentia; family Octodontidae; genus Tympanoctomys; species Tympanoctomys barrerae. The sequence continues at coordinate 19,342 of NDGN011439571.1, forward strand.
CTTCACTGCATTAAATCCTAAATAAGAGGGGCAGAGCCTTTGACTCTCCTTGGATGGTACTTCCTCGAACCCTGGCTCTACCCCGACAGCCTTTGTGCAGGCCGGGCTTCTTAGAGGTGGGCTTGGCAGGCAGACCCAGCTTAGGTGTGGGACCTTGGAGGCATCGCGCTCAAGGCAGCCCACATTCCGAGAATGCCAGCTGTTCCTAGGGCTGGGGGCCAAGGTGGGCTTCTCTAAGGAGCCCCATGCGACCGCACAGAATGGCAGGAGCTTCTAGTCTAATGGCTGCATTTGAAAACTAAAAATGTTGCGTATTGTATTTTAAGTAAAAGATGTTTCTTACACTGGAATTGCTGCGCACACTTCAGTGTGCTGATGTGGGGGTCTTGAGTGTTTGCTCTTCATGCTGACCTTGGTTTTCATTGTGTGACTCCTTGGTTTGGGCAGCTACTAGATGCGCCTGTCGGCAGGTCTGTTGGGCATGAGTCACCTGGGGGCTGGGCTTGAAGTCCCTCACTGGGCCTGTGCTGCGTGAAGCCCTTTGGTGCTTGGCTCACTGTACATTTGTGCTCTGTTCCTGAGATCTGAATTTCCATCCGTTATCTCAGTAGAAACTAAAATATGGGTGAGTTTGAGAGCCCAACCTTGCCAGTGAGCGCTGACTGCTGCTGTATCTCTGCTTCTCGTCTGTCTCCAGTTGCCCATCTTGGGAACGCAGTTAGAAATGACTTCTCAGGGTTCCTGGCTGCCTGCCTGGGACCCCTGATCTTTGTCCTAGGAGCCCTGGCAAAGGACACTTGGCACACATAGGTGCCTTCAGCTGAGTGGGAGGTCTCTTTTCCTCAGAATTGTTACCCAGATCTGCTTTGTCCTTAGAGCTTCTGTCTCCTGGGTTTGTTTGTAAGAATAGACCCTTTCCATTCAGACCATGTTTAAAGTTCTTCCATTCCAACATGGATTACTCACTGGCTCCCTCAGATGATGATAGCTGAGTCTTTTTCTGCAGGACAGAAGCACTTCTATAATGGCCCAGTGATTGATGACCAGCCCTGTGGCCCTGAGGTAGACCTGTGCTTTAGGCCTGTCTAAGTGTTGGTCAGGGAGAGACTTCTGCCCGGATCTGGAGGGTGCTTCACTTATCCTTTATGCCTAGCACATGGGGAGGTACTGTAGACACTAGAAATAGCCATGGAGGGTCTTGGGCTAAGATGGGGGCTCCTGAGGACCCCAGAAGTTGTTGGACAGGCACTATCTGCAACAGGCTCTAAAGTCAGTCTGCATTTGGGCTACATTGAGAAGGCACCAAAGGCTTAAATTTGTATGTGGCAGAATGGTGGCGTAGGGGCTTCCCCTCCTCAAGGACAGAGGAGGAAGTTGATTGGAGGAGAGCTGGGGTGGCGGATGTTCGCTCTGGGTTCCTTTACTTCAGGAGACAAGCGTGCTCTGTGGAGAGAAGAGCACCTGCCTCTAGCAGGATTTTGCCGGCACCAGTTACCAGAATTAGTGGCATCTTCCTACTGAACAGTCAAAGCAGTTTTTATTTATAATATCCTTGACCAAATGTTTTGCTTTGTAACTATGACTTTTTCTAATTATTTTATTGTAAAATAATTTGCAATCCAGTGGCATTAAATATTTCCGTGGTGTTGCATTTATCACTGCTTATCCATCTGCAGAACTCTGACCATCTGGAGAAGCTGAGATTCTGTGCCCATCAAATGCCAGCTCCCCTTCTCCCTCCCCCCGGCTCCCTCCCTCCACCATTCTGGCTGTCACTCTGATTGTGACTAAGAACCTCATAGAAAAGGAATCGTACTGTATTTGTCCCTTTGCAGTTGCTTTACAGTAAGACCTTGGGTCACAAATGCTTCGATTTGCAAACAATTTGGTTCACAAGAAAAGCAGTTGGCATCATTTTACTTGCAAACTCCACATCAGGTGACAAGCATGACCACAGCCATCTTCCTCACACAAACACAAACACAGTCATCTTCTCCCAAATTGTAAAAAAAAATCACATTTGTGATCTGAGGTGCCATTGTATTTCACTTAGCATAGTAACTTCAAGGTTTATCTATTATAGCTTATGTCAGAATTCCTTTACTGCTAAGACTGTAATATTCTGTTGCATTTTTCTACTACAGTTTGCCTATTATTCATCTGTCCATGGATCTTTCAGTTGCTCCCATGTTTTAGCCATTGTGAACAATGCTATTATGAAGATGCATATATTTATTTTATTATTATTTGTTTTGATACAGGGTCTTTTTTTCTGTATTTAGGACAGGGTCTACAGGGTCTCACTATGTAGATCAGACTTGTAGTGATTATCCTGTTTTCAGCTTTCCACGTGCTGGGATTACAGGCATGCACCACCACATCCAGTGTCAGTCGCTGTCTCAGCAGGCCTTGCGGGCCGAGTCAGCATGGCATACCGGGGATCAAACCCGGCTGCTACAGGGTCTTGCTATGCAGTTTGAATTCATAGGGATCCTTTTGTCTCAGCCATGCCAACACTGGGATTACAGGATTACAGGTGTGCACTACCACACCCGGTTCCAGGGCTGGCAGGGTGTGCCTGGGGTTCTGGGGACCAGCATGGCATGTAGCACTAGGGATTGAACTTGGGAACTTGTGCTTGCCAGGCAGGTGCTTTTAGTCCACTGAGCTATCTCCCCAGCCCAAAGATGAGTATAAATAGCACCTTGTGACTTTTTAAATTAGGTATGCACCCTGAAGTATATTATTAGAATTATTTTTAATTTTTTAGGAAGCCATCAAATTCTTTTATAGTAGCTGAACAATTTTATATCCCCCCCCACTCTGTATATCCTTCATGTCCTCATCAAAATTTGTGATGGTCTGTTTTCTGCTAACCCACAGAAGGGAGTCATCGCATTACAGTTGTGATTTGTGATTGGTGATGCTGGGCATCTTATCATGTGCCGATTGGCCATTTGTATCTCTTTTTTTTTTTTTTTTAAGTTTATTTGTGTGTGTGTGTGTGTGTGTGTGTGTGTGTGTGTGTGTG